>JBBPRP010000004.1:0-44808 GCA_038093135.1 Leccinum longicurvipes
CTGGATCTTCCTTTCAAGGTCCGTTTATCTCCGGTTCGACGTCCCAGACTTTGACTTACTGTACAACCAGACCACGCTCGAACACTGGCACCCGGACAAACGCCAGCTCCTGAGAGGCATCGACTCATTAGACGTGCCAGCTCATCTCCAGTTCATTGTAGATTCACTTGTGTGGGAATCATCATCCCGCATAGAGGAAGGTCTGCACTCACCCTCCCTGCAAGCCTCTCTCGAAACGGCACCGGGGCTTGTCTAGGGTGTCTCTTAAAGAATGGTTAGCCATACTAGTTACATCACGGGGGCGCGTTCCTGACGTCTCCGTGTAGATATACTGGGACGCTCGTCCGCATCAGCGAGCCCGATCATGGTCTCTTGGTTATACAGGCAGAAGTACTCCGCGCGCCGTGCAGAACATGGTCGTTCTCGTGGATAAGTAATTTCTCGTACACCGCCGTGCACAGAGCCCTTTTCTGGCTCTTCCACAAATGATCTGCAAGAATAGCCGGAAGGTTGCAATAGAGACATGAGAGCCGCCAAAGACGCTGTGTGGAGTCAACCTTCCGAGTACGAGTTGGACTGTGAGCCCCCTGTGCATGAATAATGTTTGTAGCTTATGCTTTGGCAGTGGTCAATCTTCTCTGCATATTGTGCAGTCGCATTCGTACCCACCGTGAACTACTCATAATACTCTTTCACGACAAGCACCGGCACCGTTCAGACCCTCTCTGTTTGCAGTGGGTGGATGAGGATGAGGAGGACGTTCCGGATCAGCCTGACAAGAGGAAAGAGCACTTGATCACCCGGCTGGAGGCCTTATCACAGACACTTCGTTCGCTCTCGCAGAATATATCATGGACGACGGCTTTTCCAATGTTCTGGGTACTGCAGAGGTTCAAGCGGAGAAGAATTGTGAAATTAGTCTACCAATCCCGACCTCAACGCATGCCTAGATTACTTCCTCAGGCTGCTCGAGTTCTTGCAGGATATCATTCGGAGAAACGTCACTCGCGATTCCGCAGACAGTAAGCCCGGTGCACCAGGCCTTGTCGGTGCTTCTATCATGTGGTCTATCCTTGATGCTATGCACAGAATATTCCTAGGAAATGTGCTATACCTTCCATTATCGAATATTCAGATCTGGACGGCAGTGCTATTGCTGTCATGTCCTATGTCAATATCGCGATTCAAACCTGTGAAAATGGTCGGCTCTCGGGCCTCCTTGTTGGCTCCCTCATCAGCAAAAATAGTGACGAGATGGGCAAGCTACACCATCGACTCCACGGGTTGCCAGTAATGTACCACGCCGGTCTTGCTCCAGTGGCGGTCAGGACAGATTGATGAAGACTCACCGCTCTAAGAGTAGCCTGCGCGGTGACATTGTTGTCGAGTTGTTCATCGAATCGCTTCTCTGAGTCATCCGACTCCTGGATGCCAACACAAACATCGGGCTGGGGACTTGACTAGGAAGACATATTCTCAGGTGGGAGCTGGTGGGGAGGGGTAGATGTCAATGATGAGGAGGAGTGCGAGGCATCCGTCAAGGAAGACGACCAGTGTGGATACTACTTTTCAGGAATAGCTACGAGGATAAATTGACTCTGAGGTATGCGTAAAGATAGTTCACGTAATACATCATGATATGACTACACATGGGAATATCATCCGAGTCTAGCAGTTAACCAAAATACCTAAGCACTGATAAAGATGGAATATTCAAGCACGGGAACCAAGATCAGCAGGAAATGCTGCTGTACTGATCACTGCGGCGTGTGGCCTTTCTATTACATAATTGCTAGGCTTTTGACTGAACACGCATCTTGCTACAACTTTTCACCAAACATGAACTACCATCTCTTCCCAACTTATGGCCCGCATAGTTCACAAGTTACACAGACCATCAATTACCTGTTCAATAGGGATATAGAAGTGGGCAATAATAAGGAAGGTATCATTTTCATCCGGCATTGGAAGGACTCGGACATCAATGCACAGCATGGCCACTTCTGCACACCAGCCTTCTACAAAAGATTTTTGCAGGTTCTCATATTCCGTCTGTATTCTATGGCTCTGGTCTTAAACCACTGGGACAACCTCAAGGCCACCATGACATATCCTGAAATGACAACAAAGTCCTGGATCACACTTGCACAACATCTGATCTACTTCAAGCAGGTTCTGGACATGCTACATCATGCAGCCACTGAGGAAGACATTGATGGCAACTGGCAATGCTCTTTCTTTGACTGATTTTTGGTAACAGAGGTGGTGGTAAAGAGACATGAGCCTATCTATGTCTATGCTTATTGTGCATCAAGGAAAAATAGTGACCCCAACCTTAGTACATACCCTGTGGACAGACTCAGTATGTTTTTTTTGTTCATTTTGCATCTCAAGCACATCTCATCTTTATCAGATCTGGATGATTATATCAGAGAACTTGGTATCTTGTCAGGTGATTCCAGGAACTTCCAAGTCAACTACTCTCATGATCCTCAAACTGCATCAACACTGGTGAAACCCTTGCTGGCTCATTATGACAATTCCAATAGAGTGATGATTGGTATGTATCATTCAACCCCTCATATCTACCAAACATACTACTGACAAGGCTCAAAACAGCTGACCCATACACATTCATATGGGCCAAATATGATTTACCTATCAGAGACCCCTTTGGAGAGTATGTGACAGATGCATCCTCCTCAGATGAAGAGGAGGAAGAGGAAGAGGTGATTGTAACTCAGAAGAAGCATCCAATGACAGGTACCTGTGAGTTTCCTTTCTGACTTGCATGCATCCAAGTCACAATGGTATTCATGGATATTGTGCAGCAAGTGCAGGACTTCAGAGTGAGAAAAGGAGGAAGGTGACTTGAAGTCAAGAGTCAGTGAGAGCTTGATGCCACTCTGACTACCAGTGAAGACTTGGAGCATGGAATATACTGTAGCCTGTGTGCTTTAGATGTTGTATATAAGACTGACAGTTTAATTTAAACAACTGTTGCAGGTTGTTCAGATATACATGAGAGATTCAATGTATCATCTCTGAAGGCCAATGGACTCAGGCAAGGGAGTCCTGTACACACAATACACCTTCATACAAGCTGTGGTTACCATTAATGCATTGAAATAGGTCATAACTGGTACAATAGTTCCATCAATCCTAGTAGTATCCTACAGCATTTCCAAACCACTATTCCCTCCATCACATATGAAAATCTCCTTATCACTTAATAGGTGATTATTCATTCTGTGCCTTCCCGCTAATCAATGCCCCCTGCACAAACACCTGCCTGATGTTACGATCATCGCCACAAAACAGGAACCGCTCCAACCATCTCCTCACGTTTTTCTCCTCTGGCACCTTCTCGGATTCATCTATTCCCTCGCCCCACACAGCTGGGTTGCCTAAATTGTCGTCGAGGCTGACATACAACGCATCGAAAGCTTTGCCAACGGCAAAGGACCCGATACGGTCTTGTAGACAGCAGAGATGTGCACCGCCGAGGGTGGCGAGGTACAACAAGTTTGCGACCTCGAGTTTTTTGTTGGCAAACGGGCCGACTTTGGGCTGGTGGTGGTGATGACAGCCACAGTGATGCGTGTGGTCGTCTTGTTCCTGGTCGTGGTCATGGTGGTCATGGTGATCGCTATTTCCGTGGTGTTCATGGTGATCCACTACACCGGCTTCTTCGTCTTCATCTTCGTCCTCATCCTCAGAGTCCGAATCGGAATCGGAGTTGTCGTGCATATCCTTCAAGTGCCTGCCGTGCTTGCCATGCCTTCCGTGCCTGCCCCGCCCTCCGTGTCTGCCATGCTTGCAGTGCTTGCGCTCGCGCCTCCACTGACGACGCTCTTCGTCTAATTGAGCTTGGACGGCGACCATTTTGGACGTTGAACTGGCCGACTGAATCGTGTACAAGATCGAGGGATTATACCCACCGCTAACATCCGTGCCAAGGCCAACCTGCAACGAATAAAACGAATGAGCGATCCATGCTCAAAACGCGGAAAGGAACTGTACGCAGTACCTTGACGCCATGATCCAACATCAAGCCGACCTTTGCCATTCCACTGCTCAAATAAAAGTTGCTCGTCGGACAATGAGCCACCCCTGCCCCCCGCTCTGCAATTAGTTTCATCTCCTTCTCCGTCAACCATATACCGTGCCCCAATATCGTGTTGCACCGAAGGAGGCCGAATCGGTCGTATACTGCCGCATAGGATTCTGCGCCAAAACGTCTCTTCACCTCCTCTACTTCCTTCTGGTTTTCGGATATATGGGTTTGGATGGAAATGTGGGGCAATGACGCGGCCAGTTCACCAAGTTCAGTGAGGAGCTTATCACTGCAGGACGCGGCGAAACGGGGGGTGATGATAGGGTGGATGAGTGGTTCGTTGGCGTGTGACATGGGGAAAGTTTGGATGTATTCAATGAACATCTTGGTCTCCTTAAGGGACTCTTCGGCAGATTGTTCGATGTAGTAACCGGGGCAGTTCCAGTCCATGTTGCATTTCTATCATAAGCCTGCGTGTCAGCGTTAACTGGATGCCTAGATGAGAGCATAACGTACACCAACGAATGCGCGTTGACCTATATAGCGTAAAAAATCTCAGCACAGAGATCGACATGTATTCAGCGTGGAGAATCACCTTTCTTTTGGACGATGTCCGCGAGAATCTTAGTCGCCTCGAGATGTAAGCTGGCATAGTAGCAGCTTGTCGTCGTCTGTCCACCGCACCGTGAGGATTTACTGGCACAGACTACAGACAGTCACCTACCCCACATGCAATAGAACGGTCGACGACGCTGCTGTACGCGCGCTTGGCATACTCGTTATCTTTGAAGTTTGATTCCGTGGGGAACACATATTCGACAAGCCAATCAAGGAGTTCAAGATCACCGCCACTGGTGAATTCATCGTCACATTTGAGTCGTACTCTCAAAGTTGCACTGGGGATACGTACATGCCCAAGTTGGGAAACTGGCACGCGTGCTATGTGATGCGGAGGAATTCTCAGTACGCAAGGTGAGCAGACAAGGATGGAGGATCACGTACGACGTGCGTGTCGATCAAGCCAGGCATAAGGAATTCGCCCGAAGTCGAGCTCAACCGTAGGAGGGTATACTCGCTGTCCTTGAGTCCACGCAGCTCAATGATGCTGTGGACGGCGTCGGGGTCGACGTTCTCCTCGATCCAGATGATATTACCATCCGACCCGACGGCGATCAAGCACCGAGGAAGTGCGATGTAACACGTGAATGTATGGGGATTGATGACTGGGCCATAGTAGAGGTTGATCATGGTGAGAGCAAGAACAATGATCGAGCGAAAGCCCGCACGTAAGAGGCTTATAACTGTAACCAAGAAGGGATCTTGTTCGCTTCACTCGCGCCTCGTGTTCCAGAGCCGGTATCGCATACGACATGATGAATAATGGGACGAGACACGATGTTATACTTGGGGGGTAATGCCTACGTACGTTTGTACGTATTCAATGGTTGATGCCCTTGTCCAGCGATAGTGATCACGAACCTGACTGCGAAGTATACTGGCTAAGAGGATGATTTGTTTGAGATGAGTACTTGGCTGTAGGTCTATCTCTTGAGGACCGCAAGGATTGTCAGGATTACTCGAGAGAGTGCCTCGAAGTCATGTCTCTTCTCGGGTGATGACCTTTCGTGGTACGTTGAGGGGAAACCACCGTAATACGGTTTGTTGTGAGCGCCACCATGGAACCCGTCTATCCCGAACTTGAAGGGAACAGATGTAAGACCAGGAGACGGGAGCACAGAGAGACGCAAGGGTGAGCAATCGAATTTGGGACAAGGGCGCTGAGCTTGAGACACAGGAGCAAGTAAAATCCAAGACGTGGAATGATTGACAAAATCACATATTTGACATCTTGACATTTGAGCATTTGATTCTGAGCCTTGGGTGTGTTAATCGTCGCTGGTCAAAAAAATACATGATGACCTGCCAGTGGCAGCACTAATAGCCATGGTTGCACTGGCGGCAAGCATCCCTCCGAAGCTCCGTCTCGATTATATGACCCCCTTTGCTGTCGTCGTATTGTGGCCGACGCTGTTACATTTATCAACTTGAAGAGTATCAGGGCCTTTGTAGAACACTTAAAGTTACAGATCAATGTTGAAATCGATCGAATTGGCCATGCCACCGGCCACTTCTTCGGGCCGGTCCACTGAGATGGGAAGCCGGTTGTTTGTAATGTGCCTGTAGCTAATATTGAAAAGAGCAAAACTTGAATGTGAAGCAAGGTACCTAGCGTGCCCTGTGATATAATATAGGTAGAGAAAATATTGGAAGACATGTAGCGTGTAAACAATGATCAGGGACAAAGAAACATGAATTGAAGGTTGATCTTATCCAATAGCAAAACTGGAACTCTAGCGCCGCTTTCGTCACTTCTCCTTTCGAAATCGTCCCATGTCGTCCTCATCATTGACCACGTTATGAAGTTGTACATCAAGGCAGGATGTAGGAGAAGCTGTCAGTATGGCATAGGTTAAAGAGAGTAAAATAATATTCAGCAGGACAAAAGACTATAGGGAAGCAAGAGGCAAACGGAACATGTGACACTGCAAGTTTGCAGAGTGGAAAGGCGGACGTGAACGCAGACAAGTTATGCCAGCACTCCACCAAGCCATCCAAGAACCTTGAACAGGCCCCAGAGACACCCCCCTGCAATGATTGGTAAACTCAGATTGTCGTCCACCCCACCAAGGTCTAGCATCCATGTCAGTCGACAGGCGTACACACAACACAAAGCACACACCGAGGGCTTCTGCGATGCCAGTGACGAGACCAGCAACGATACCGATTGTGAGCAAACCTGTCCATCCTGCAAACGCGGGAACAGATGCCGATCCTCCGGAAGGACTTCCAACAAAGGTCTGCGAGACCCCGTGTTCCCATGTCCACGTCAATGCGTGGTCTCTCATCGGTGCCAAGAATGCCCAGAACCCCGTCGCAATGGCAGCACCGGTGACCGAGGCAGCAACGAATCCTGCCAGACTCTTGCGCGGCGCGAGTGGGAGGATGCCAAGCAAGCGCTTGGGGAGACGAGGTGTACGGCTGCCGTAGAGCCGGCCAAAGGTAGACGCGGCTGTGTCGGCCCAGGAAAGGCTGTGCGAAAATTAAGAATGAACCGCGGGGAAGGAGTGAACGAGTGCATACATGAGCACCGAGACGATGGCGATGTCGAGGGGAAGTGCGACAAGAACGGCAGTGACGCCAAGCATATACCATATAACACCATTCGAGGATTTCTGCCAGAAATTTGATTATGAAGTCGGAGTGAGAGGACCATATCGGGGCGCACACACCTTTTCACTATCACGCATAAACATGCCGACACATTTCTCGAAAGCGGATTCCAACGAGGGGTACCGCAGTCGGAGAATGTCTATGGGTATTAACACAGCCAGGGCGGAGCTCAGGGCGATGACTACGTGGTGTGGATCCCCGTCCGAGGCATAGAGGTATATGGTGAAGAATCCTGTCCAATACCCCTCTATCAACCACGAAGGCCAGGGGTAAAGTCACGCGCTAATGTGTACGTACCAATGGATGAATGCAATGCCTTGCGGGGTACCTCCCAGTCGATCGCACTTGTGTTTGGCTTGTGGACACCATTGGGTGGTTGTGGGGTGCCCTTGGGGGTTGAGGTGGTGCGACCATGCTTGGATTTGCGTTTGGGTGAGGGTGAGGCGGGACGCGAGGTGGCCTCCTCTGCGAGTTCGTGGATGGTAGACTCGCCGGCGCTGAGGCGGATGGCATGCTGGGGGTCGCGGTTTGATGGGTGCCTGCGGGAATGTGGCCTATTTGGGGACATGCGAGTGGGGAGAGGAACAGGAGAAGGAGAGAACAAAATTTTTGGAGAAGAGGAGCGGCGGGAAGTGCGTGAGCGGGAGGACGAGCGTCGTGGCTGGTCGTGAGCGAGGCCTAGCGAAAATGCGTCGTTGGCGGGGAGTGTCATGATCGCACCGAGCAAAGAAAACAGCGCGCCAAGTTCTCCGCCTCTTCAGTGGCTGTGTACTTGGACACGTCATCAATATTACGACTACAGTACATGCAAATGTCGACTCTACAGTGAACCCCAATCCGCGAAACGACAGATCAGCGTTGTTTGGTTTTGAGAGTCTATTCGTATTTCGGAGCATTAAAACGAAGGCAGGGTAGATTCGTGTGCCCCGTCAATCGTAGTTATAACTCCGAGAAGCAACGACCAAGGCGCTCTAAAAAAGAAAAAAAGCTAATATGGCACATTCACACTGCAAAGCGTCTCAGTGGAATACCCTCGAGTAAAAAGATTGACAATGCACACCATGATTCATAGACTGTTGGGTGTTTTCAAAGACGGGAAAAAGAGAGCAATTTGAACCGCGACGAACGGAAAACCGTGCGAATTTTCGGAGTCACATACCAGATTGCCACGGCCGTTTGACCGGTTACAGTACGCGCAAGATCAGTGAGTCCTATCCACGACACAAGCACTGTGCAATTCGATGATGTACTCGGGGTTACATGATACGATATACTAGTATGCCCGTCATTCTGGTATTAGTAAGATTGCTGTTTCCGCCGTATGTTGCAACCAACATGAGGCGAAACTTGTGCGATCACTGGTATGGTGTTGCACGATCCTCATGTTCGTGACCTGCATATTGCTGGCGTATTCCTTACAGGTGTCCCAGCCCCCATGCGGTGCAAGCGGGCCACGACGGTGATGGTACCCACTGGCACGTCCACCTTTATACCACCTCGATAGTCGCATCGGCGGGAGGTACACTAATTGGTGTCTCCTCGTCCTTACTCAGTATGGAGGGTGGGCGCCCATCACCTTGAGCAGTGCTTGTCAGCATCTCCAGATGAACCACGTCGTTCTCCACTTGTGCCTCCATACTTCCCCTCCAGTCCGATGTCGACACGATCGGACGGTCTCTCCATTCCTTGCCCCGTGCAATCCGGTAGACGATCAACTGCGAAGTGATGCACTGTCGTGCGCGTCGATCAAACGACGTCTTCTCAGTCCGCTTCTCCTCCAAGCTCAACGTGCTATGGGCGACTCACCTGGACCTGCGCGACCGACTGTTGCAAAACATTCGAAGTTGCTGTGCCAACGCAGAAGAAGATGATAACGAGGATAACAAAAACCGAATAGAACGACGCCGACTCGATCAGTATGGTCGCAACGCTGGCGTAATATGATCCGTGCCCCGGTCCAAATTGTTTCGTTATCCGACACCGGTGTACCAAGAGTCGCCCCGCGATAATGCCCGTCACGGTGAGGTTCAACAGGAAGGAGATGCCCGAGTATATGAGCGCGTAACGGATCGGATATCTGCCTTGCATCATCTGGCTTAAAAACAAGCAACCGGCGACTGTTGCGTTCACACGAACGTTGGGTAGGGGAATGGTAAGCAATACCCGCTGTGACTACGCTGGCGATCAACACGCACCAAACTCGCCGATCAACAACGTGAATGGAGCGATGATCCCCATCCACATGGGTCTATCGCCCACATAGCATACGACTCTACACCGCCATACCTTGAACGCTCGAAGCTGATCTAGCATTCAATTCTGAAACGCCAAAACTTACCATCAAGGACTCCATCATCCAATTCGCAACCACGAAAAGGCTGGCCGCCGCCAGACTGACTGGCGTCGTATATTGCCTACTAATGAACTCGTTTGGTCCGCCTGGGTAATTTCGCGACTGGGTGAAACCCATCTGGATAAACAACAAACCGAACTGTTGTCCAGCCGTCATGATTCCGCATAAGAGGAATATGTACACCAGCAGGGCAACTCGCTGTCGCCAGCGCGTGCGTTGTTTGAGAACTGCAAGAAAGGACATGGAGGACAGTGTAATTTGTACGCCGCAGAGAAGACTGCTGATGAATGCGCCTTGGAGCCATGCAATTTCATCGGTAACCACGTGAGCTGGCTCGCCCCGAGGCTGCGCAAAGGAGGCAGATGACATCAATAGGATATGAGAGACGAGAAGCAGGTGAAAGGAAAGGATGCGAAACAGCGGCGTGATCGTCCAATCATGTTGTTAACCAAGTTTTATCAAAGTCGTGAGCGAGTGACACTGAAGCTAATATTCGAGAGAATTACAGGGACAACAACAGGTGGGAAGATTCCACTTGGGACTCGGGAGCAAGCTTACGACCACTGGCGGCGCCAGGATGAAGTTTCTGAACACCCGCAGTCTCAATGATTAATTGCATTCCTCGTGTCGACAGAACGCCATCTCATACCCAGCCAATTAGGTCCACTTGTTTAAGTCTATCTTGAGTGGAACGCAGCACACCTCTGCCTACGACACAACGTGGGCACGAAGTGCTCAGGAGGTTGTCAAGTGTCTAACAACAACCCTGGAATCGCAGGCTTGTCATGGTGGATCGGGACGATGTTTTTGAGCGACTGAAAAAAGAAGCACAAATAAAGGGCTACAAGTATAGTACGCGTCACCATGATGTATCCACATCCGATCCTCAAGCCCAGAGCGAGTATCATGATCAGCCTTGAGCAGTTTGAATCTTTTTTCGTCCATTTCAACAAGGGAGGAAAGCATTGGAGGGTGACTCAATCCAGCTTGTGCGAAAACGACTGCTCTTGATCGAGATCCCTCAGGGTTGTCTTTCGTTCAACCACCCAGCGACTCGTCAGCCCCTGTTGGAACTAATGATGCAACGAGCAAAAAAACTTTTAGGTGCGTGTAACTTAAAGTATGATGCCATCTTCAACTTCAGGGCCGTGATCTCGCGTTCATACTAGTATGTACGGGATCATCTTGTCGGGGTCCGTTCACCGTCGTCATGGTAAAATATTGCTACTACTTTCCCAAAGTCGATCGCAGGCCTATGAACAGATGGTTCCTGGAACTATGAGACCACAACTCGTTTACGAGTGCTAATGGTCATGATGTACGCATAGTCGCTTATTGAACTATCGGACTTGGAACAGGCTGCCGGCTGTCTACATCGATTCAAGCATCTACTAGACATTCCCTCGTGCTAGCGGACTAGATCCGCATAACGGCCAAGGTAAGCCTGCAGAGTTTTGGACAAGATACGCAATGCTGAACTGTACTCCGACGACTCGGATTAGCCAATGGTTCACGTAGCCATTCTAGTCGACTTGCTCGACATATCAAGGTGGCTGAGTACTTCAAGTTGTGCAGTCCGATTGACACGCTTTTGTGCTAATCGACACTGAAGGAGAACATAGTATGTGTATGCGCTCACGAAATTAGTATCCGTTGTTGCAGAGAATTGCTTTCCAGCAGCACAGAGTGGTTGGTGCTGTCGCATCTGTGAACTGAACGATGGTATAATATCATAAACTGGTTTCAGACCAGTCTCGGACCAACCGCAGATTTAAAAAAAAAAGCAATCTCCTTGCTCGCATTCGAGACCCACGATTGGGGAAAGATTCACACAAGCTTCGAAAGCATTGTTAGGCGAAGTGGTCTCAGGCTGATGATGACTGACCCCGAATCTCTTTTACCTCAGTGATACTCCGCAGAGACAATAAACTGAAAAACGATTTCGCTCTGGCTCGGATGACTTGGTCCGCGTCTTTCGCAGGCGATGTATAATCGTGTGCTAATTATGACAAGGAATCAACGTTTCAACTGGCAATTGGATCGGCCGTACGTGTGAAAGCTTGCTGCCATGGCGCTTTTAGATGAGAAGCGCCGAAAACAAGTTCCAACCGAGCTACGCATCACCGCCTATCGAGCCCTTCTCCGTCCCTTTCGAGCCACCCCACACTATCCTTGAACCATTTAAGAACACGTTAAGAAAACTTATCTGCTGAAAAAGAATGATGGTATTTAACCGTGTCTTCGATCTGCACATGAAACTTCAAGCAGCACCAAGAGGACATTGCAAGTAAACAGAATCCTCGTTATGCTCTCACACCTGGCCGCGTGACATGAGCAAACGGATCAACATCTGCGATCTCCTGAAATGTCTTTCATGAGAAGCTAGCAGTGGATCAAACCAATAATCCACACCCACCATTGAGAACGGATCTTCTTCACCATCCTCGCCGAGCGGGTCCCAAGGCGGGGAGGAGGCGTGCCACCTAGCGCAGATGCATGACCATTGCACAGTTAGGAAGTGCACTCGCGTGGATGGATGATATCATACTAACAAATCGTCGCCCTCTGGTTCAGGCCGAATAGCATCTCTGAAGAATCTCCTGAACCGATTAATAGGACGCTTCAGTGAATAGAGGGGTGTGAATTTGTAGTTGCCCGTTTGATCGCACGCTTTGCGAAGGAATCCGGTTTGGGGGTTGACCCACCAGGTGGAGGATCGGTTAGCACCTGTAGAGACAACAGCAACTCCAGCTGTGGACGCTTGGGAAACGAGTGCGAGAGAAATCTTATCGCCCGCTGAACCAGCGAGGACCATTAGCAAAGAGGACGGCGGCGTCTAAGCAAAACGGCGACCATACATTTATCTGAGAGGTACATCGAGTATGCAGGGCAATTGTGAACACTCGTTACGAGGTGCTTATTGACCAGTTTATCGACCTGGTACAGGCGTTCGAGCACTACATTCGCGGGAACGAATACTTGGCGAGGGCTGTCCATGATGAGGATGGCATCTCTCTTCCCCCGCTCGAACAACCACTGCCCTTGGATGTATGCGTTTGCGATACCATGGATGTCACTGAGGTCGTACAAACCATATCAGAACCGTTGCAAGCCGCAGAACCATTACGCACTCTACATCCTGACGTGTGGCCCCGCGCGAGGCGATGACGAAATTGCCCTCGATGGGACCTTCCTGTGGTGGGTAGTTGACCATGCTGATCTTGACGCCGTGCTTGTCCAACTCCTCCTGGAATTCGGAATCATAAATATTCCCTTCCACGATCAGATCGCCGGTCTCCTTGTCGATCGTGCCGTACGAGCCAACCTAGAGAATGGGTCATTTTCAGATTGTGAATCCACGGATTATGAATGACGAAACCGACCCTGACTTGGATGGGCGGGTCCCAGTTGACCCATTTTGAGGATACCTTGAAGATGAGATCGATGTACTTACGTTGCATGCAGGATGGCATGATGGAATGGCTCACTCACGAAAACGAACGGGGCGCATTTAGTATGGCGTTCACACTAGTACTGGAACATGACTAAATTATCCTGACTAAAGGTATCTTAGAGATGCGGCACATGGAATACAATGAGAGCTACTAGAATCTAAGAATCTAAGACCCAGACTTTCTGTTTCTCCTCGACTGAGCAATGACCTAGTACTTCCCGCGCCCAACACCGCGCGCCTTTCGACTTTCGATGATCCTAAACGTGGCTTAGGTGATGAATCTGAGTCTGGCACAGTCGCTGCATCTGCGAGACCTGATCCGGAGTTATTCAGAACCGAGAGATACACTCGGACATCCACGTGGACTGCTACTAGGTCTTTGGGCGAGCCTGCATAGTTCCGTCGAGGAGCAACAACTTCTGCTGGTCGAGAACAACCATTTTTCTTGGAAGTTGTCGTGTCAGGAACATGGAACTTGTTCGCGCCTTCAAGTTCGAGGCAATAGAATGAGCGCCGCATTTTTCAGTTCAGATTATCTAAAGAAACATTGAATTTGCACATACGAAGAGGGACCACGTAAAGGACGATAAGTCCCAGTTGTATCTGTCCTGAATATACAACAAGTTGGTTCAACGGTTGTTGTCACTCAATGAAGTGTGGGATTATATCTATTTTCTTAAGACATCCAAGGCTGGCTTCGGAATGTTCCGACTATGTTGTCTACTCCCTGTCGACTTCAGCACCCTTCATTCCACGACTTGATTGTTCAGATGAGAAGATTTACACGATTTACTACCGACCATCGCATCGTACACAGAAGAGAGTAGCCTATGAATATCGCGTCCAGCCGGACACGTGATCAACGGTTAGAAAGCTGAATTCTGAGATGAATGCATTCTGATTATGATAGCACACCCGGTGGTGTAACGTGAGCGAACGGATCAACAGCCGTGACCTCCTGAAATGCAATTCGTGAGAAGCCAGTAATGGATCAAACCGCATAATCTACACCCACCGCGGAAAATGGATCTTCTTCACCATCCTCGTCGAGTGGGTCCCAAGGCGGGGAGTCATTGTACCACCTAGTGTAGGTTCAGTCAAGAGGGTGCATATATACAGTGAACTATACTGACAACTCGTCGCCGGCTGGGTCTGGTCGGATAGCGTCCCTGAAGAATCTCCTGTATCGTTTGATAGGACGCCTCAATGAATAGAGGGGTGTGAATTTGTATTCGCCGGCTTCATCGGCTGCTCTGCGAAGAAGACCATTTTGGGTGTTCACCAGCCAGGTAAAGCCACCGCCGGCACCCGCATCATCAACAGGTGCTTGGGCTACAAGAGCGAGGGTGGCCTTGTCACCCGCTGATTGCAAAAGGTGATCAGAAAAGTGGACGAGTGGGCAGCCCAAATGGCATCCATACATTTGTCTGAGAGATACATCGAGTACGCAGGGCAATTGTGAACACTCGTTACGAGGTGTTTATTGACCAGTCTATCGACCTTGTACAGGTGTTCGAGCACTACATTCGGGGGAAGGAAGATTTGACGAGGGCTGTGCATGATGAGGACAGCGTCTCGCTTGTCGCGTTCGAACAACCACTGTCCTTTGAGGGATGCATTGGTGATACCAGGGAGCTCGCTGTGATTTTTGTGGTCTTGGTCAGCCCATGTTGTGATCTAAGATCACTACGCACTTTTCACTGTCCGAATCGATGTCCTGACGTTTGGCTCCGCGCGAAGCGATGACGAAATCGTCCTCGATTGGACCTTCCTGTGGCGGGTAGTTGGCCATGCTGATCTTGACATCATGCTTGTCCAAGTCTGCCTGGAATTCGGGATCATAAATATTCCCTTCCACGAGCAAATTGCCAGTTTCCTTGTCGATCGTGCCGAATGAGCCGACCTAGAATGGATCGATTTCAGATTGTGAATCAATCAGTTATCAATGACAAAACTGACTCGGATTTCAATGGGAGGATCCCAGTTGACCCATTTGGAGGATACTCGACGGATGAGGTCGATGTACTTGCGTTGCATGTAAGATGGCATGATGAGGTAGCCTGTTGACAATATTTGAAGACGCCGTGCGTAGTTGTGGTCAGAGAGGACCAGTGGCGGTCTTGCGTAGGAAACTCGTTCTTTAAGTAGGCCGGCGCTTGCAGATGCTGATAATGGCGGTGTCGAACTTGGTGGCCGTGCAAATAGCACTTACATAAAGCGGTACTGCCTCGTCGGTTTGGGGAGTAGTAGTGCGGCACTACATCCTGTAAACCAGCCAGTACGTACTGTGGAAGGGTGCTATGATGGAGGCACAACCAGCCAACTCTACTTGCTGTAAATGCAGGGTAGGAAGCACACCGATAAGTAAAATAGAAATGATTGTGACACACTCCTTTCGAATCTCTCAAGCATGTCAAGAACATGCATCACGTTAGCGGACCCTCCAAAAAGAAACATGTAAAATTGCTGATGAGGTTTATAAAGTCTCCACGACTCGGAGGCGGCGGGACCACCATTGAGCTGGGCTCCCTTTACGAGTGCATCAGGTCATGGTCAAAATTTGAAGAGGCACGTATCACACGTTTGCAGTCAGTGCAGTGCACTGTTTCCCCTATCTTGCATTCGAATGGAACGAACCGCCAAGGAATACAATAAAGATCCTCAAGCACGATCGACAGACCTGCCCTTAGGAACTAACACTGGCTGCGCAGCGTCGCCGCGGCGTTGAGTCAGACCATTCAACATCATGGTCGTTGACCAGTAGACGGATGGCTAAAAAACACCCAAACCAGTGCCACCGTAGCCACCGCTGCTGTTACAATGGAAATGCGTAGCTTCCAAGTTGAGGGACGGTTGCTTGGGATAACAGTCCAAGTGCCAGAAGATCAAGATCATGCACTCGATCGGACATGTTACCAAAGTAGAGGGAACCACTGCCTGGTATCCGTACATCCCGAGCACAGCGATGGTATCGTAAACTCACCCCACACGACAGCCTACCGAGCTCGAGGAGCCCAGGGAAGTCATGTCGTCACCAAATGCAGTTTGCCTTGGAGCCCGAAGGGGACAAGAAGAATAGGTAGGGGATGAAGGGAACGACAGACAAGGATCGAAAACATTTTCCACCTGTTAAGGTTGTGCATGTCAAGGTTGTGTCAGGGGCTATCGACCACGTTCATCGAAGGTTTTAAGGCAGAACATGCCATCCAAATGCAGATACTAATCTCCCCGTAACTTGACAGTGGACACCGAGTGAGACCAGCCTCCGTAAGGACTGCTTAAGACATCTTGTTTCTCAGACAATAGTCATCTATGTTCACTTTCTGTGATTGGAGTGAGCTCAGCACGACAAGAATGCGCTTGGACAAGTGACATGCCTGATATTATGGCTATCGTACATTATGAAACCAACCTTAATAGCAGAAAGAATCTGCTGGGAGGACCGGTCAAAAGTATCCGCAGGACATTCATAGTGCGATTAGAAAACGCCTCGTAGCTTCTATCTGAGTTGCCGTCCGAGGTATTGAGTTGAGCGTTAACAATTTTGTTAGTAAATCACTATCGGAGCAAGTCCATATCGCATCTCGCAATAGGATAGGACCCCAAAGAGTTCTATTCCTCATCTCCTATTCTGTATGCCACCTTCAATGATGTGTAGGCTTCTTCCCGTCGACAAACATATTCCTCGTCGCGCTCGGTAACCGAATCTCCATTCCATCCATGTCCCGTGTTACGAGTACTTGACATCCAAGGCGGCTGGTATCGGTCAATCCGAAAGCAAGATCGAGCATATCATTTTCATCGTCGGAGGGTTCGGGAAGACGGTCATAGTGTTCAGGGGGAAGGATAATATGACAAGTCGAACAAGCGATGGAGCCTTCGCACGCACCTAGAATATAGGGATGTGTAGTTCAGAAAGTCTTTTATGAAGATGATAAGTTTAGGCACCTTCAAGGTCAATGTCCCACTCGTGTGCGAGGGATAGAATGTCGTCGCCTTCGTTTGCTTCAATTGTCTTGATGGAGCTCCCTTTGTGGTCCATAAAATGGAGAGTTATACTGATGAACAAGATGAGAGCTCCGAAAACCAATTCAGGGTGCATAGAAACGAACCCAGTCCCGGGAACAGGACGTGTGATATCTCCGTGTCGTTGTACTGCGATGAAACCTAGTCAGCAGAAAAAAAATGCAAAGGGAAGGAGAATCTGTACCAGAAGATACGTACAACCCGCGTCTTTGTGAGGGCGAGCTAGGCATTCGACATAAGCGGTGACCATGGGTGGGTGGTGACAGGGACCGCGGAACGAATTGATGAAAAGTACGCCTGGATTGTCTGTCGTTCAAAGACGACCGGCAGCGAAGTAAAATGGCATCCGAGGACATTCGCAAGCCAAAGCCATGTGCAGAGGTCCCGCTGATTGTGCGCGCAAGTTGTATGAGAGGAATGGACATGAAAGTAAGTAACAAAAGTTCGGCCATACTCGGCCTAAGTGCAAATTGTCACGTGACCTGCATTACTTGAACTGTTCAGACTTTGGTTGTGTAGTAGGAACGACCTGCCTACGGGAGACTAGAGTTCTGGTCCTCTGAATGGAGCCCACGATGTTTACATGCCAATTTGTGAGTTCAGGGCACTTGTGCCTTTTGTGGCTAACGACTACCACAGAAATCGGACTGGACAGCAGATGGACTCGCCACCATATTAATCGTCGGACTCTTCATATCCTATTTACCACAGGTGACTCTCACTTTCGATTTGCATTGTCGTTGCTTGACGTTGTTTCTAGCATCTGCGCATAATTAGGGCTGGGACCTCCATTGGAATTAGCCCTTGGTTTTTGCTGCTTGGAAGTACTGCGTCAGCAGCCGCCATGCTCAATATGTACGTGGCACCGTCAGGTTTTCGATTGATGTTATATATTGCTTTTAGGATCACGCTTCAATATCCCATCATACATTGTTGCACTCAAGTGGTACGCCATCCTCGTCATTTTAGCGGTCGTATTCTGACTCTACCCACCAGAGCCTTGGCAAATGCATAGAACAAACCGCTGGCATACTTCAAGTCGGCGTTCAATGGTTCTTGTTTACCATGATGTACGTGACCCACATTTCGTGTCGTCGTGCCGGGTACCATCTTCTTTCTAGTCTGGTACTTTACATGCTCTATTATCCCCCAAACCTCAAGTACATCCAACTTGACATTGACACGCACGACGCGCGGCCGATTCATCACATTCGCACCCAACTCAAGAGCTCCGAGTGGCGCTTATCAGTCGCCCTTTCTTGGATTGTTTTCCTCCACTTGTATGTTCCCCTGCATTTCATACTGCATTTCGTACCGCTTATCATCATGTCCATTCAACACAGGGTAATCATCTTTGTCACAACACTCACCCTACTCGCGGATTTTCCACCATCCCCTGACCCTACCGTGCCCCGTGCATCTCAGGTTACACTTTGGGCTACGTTCCTCGGCGTGTCGTCAGGGTTACTGACAGGTGTGCAATACGCACCACAGCTGATACAAACATATCGCTTGAAGCTAGTTGGCGCCCTGAGTATCCCGATGATGGTGATCCAGAGTCCGGGTGGAATCCTCATGGCCGTCTCGATTGCCATGCAACCGGGGACTGACTGGACGAGTACGTCCATTGTCTTCTTGGTTTTGCAAATGATGGCGGAGACTGATGAATATCTCATTCCAGGTTGGGTGATGTATATTGTTTCAGCAGTGATGCAAGCATGTTTAGTGGTGATGTGTTTCGCATGGAAAATTCGACAGCGCCGTCTTGGTATCGACGACTTCGGGCGACCACTCGGCGAAGCTACAGAAATATCCGTTAGTGGCCCAGCTCGTACGCCAATTGAGGAGGAGGATGGCGTGACGGTGGTGATCGAGGGCGAACTGGGCGAGGCCGTGACAGAAGACACGCCATTGTTGAAGTCTGGCAACGTTGTACGCCGAGGTGGAGTGTTAGGGTGGATTCAGCGGTTGGGCAAGTAGAACGTGTTTGGATATGTGCAGAATCGGCTGCAGGCTTTAGGATGAGTATAGATGGATAAGGGTGGGAGCAGCGAATCCCGTAATGTGTATTTCTCGCCTAATCTTTGATTTGTTCAACTCAGTGGTATCATGAATACATAATGTCATATTGGATCCTACAATTTTGCTCCACTGCTCGGACGCGTGATTGGAGTGACCAACTTTTCCAAGCCAACCCTTGTCCTCGTGTTCATCGCTACACTCGTACGAGAATGTTTGTCGACAAAGACGTGGGTATACCCGCCCACAGCAGCCGGTGCATCCTCGCTCCCAGACGCATCTGACGTCGAATCTTCTCCCAGAGACATAAACACACCAACTTCGTACATAACCGAGCTCCTTCCAAGTCGCGTCACCCTCAGGCCCAGATCGAGGACATCTGGAAACGAGAGGGGCGAGAAAAACTAGTAATCGTCACGCTATGATCATGGAAGAGAACTGAGAAAGACTACCTCGCAAAATGACGACACCACTAGGCCGATCTGGTTCCCGTCCAAATCGGGTTGGGTCGGTGCGAGTCCACAATGTTGAATTAGGTAGGTGTTGACGACCGCGTCAAAGAGGTGGTAATAGATGGCATTGTTAACGTGCGCATATTGGTCGTTGTCGCTCCTTCAGGGTGTCGGACGTAAAGAGGTCGTCATGTTGGACGCAAGGTTAGAACAGAAAAGCAGATTGGAAGGGGAGTGGGAGATATGCGAACCAGCGTGTAGGGTAGGATAGGAAGAAGGGATAATCGGAACGTCTTCGTCGTTTCTTGTCGTCGAGAGGATTTGGAGACATAGTCACGGTGGCGTACTATACCGTACAACAACTTCGGCAGCATGTTGTTTCGGCAGTCACAGGAATGTCACGAATGATCACACATGGTCACACCGTCAGAAATCTAGTATGTACGGCACTAACCACCAGCAAGTGACAAGTGTTTTCATATTCACTCATTTCTGCTTCGTTTGAACCCGTTCGAACTTGCAGACCTCCAGGATGCATACTAAATGTAATGATGAAAATTTTTTGTATTCTACGAAAGTGCCGAAACAACATGCTGCCGAAGTTGTTGTACGGCATAGTAGCAGTATACCAGCAATAATAATATATTATACAATGAATTCAAATTGTCCAGCAATTCAAAAGCATCGGATGCTTGTAGTGCTATCATCACACTGGTAGGTTCCAAACGATTCCACGAGTGTGCTTGCCACAATGCCATTACATAATTCCAGCGTACGACGGCACAAATCGTCTCACCTACTTTACTTGTACGATAGCGGTAGCCGTTAGAGTGACGGATGCACAAGAAAGCCAACCAGTTAGTTAGCAAATTCGTTGATGGCAAAAGTGAATGCGGCGTCTACATCCGTCATCTGGTTCTTCTCGTAGGTCTTATTGGCCGCCTACGTATCAACGTGTCAGAATAAAACAAATGGAGCTGAGAAACCGATGACATGGATTCGGGCTAGAACTCCACGACATGCCTACTACAGACGTACCGGACTCATTTCGATCAGTGCGGCGCCGAACATGGCGGTATCATTTTGGAGGTTTTTGAGGTCATTCAGGACGATCGGGGTTACTTCGTAGGTGACGAAGACAGATTTCTTGTCTACAAGTTCGTCGAGGATGATCTTAACGAAAGGGATGATTTTTTCCAGTAATTCGAGGATGATATTGATTTGCTGTTCGGTAAATGGGGAACTAGCCTATCTCCCAATATGAAGGAGGGTGTCTTCGTGAGTAGAGGCAATTTCAGAGAGATGATATCACAAGCTTACAGTGACATCGTCCGTGGCAGTCTGGAGAGGACCCTGAGTTGCAACCGCATCTTGATGGATACCTTCAAGTTGTATATGCATGTTAGACTCCTACGAAGCGAAAGGACAGGGAGCCTGGACACACGTACAAGTATCTTTTCCAGCGTTGGGTCGGTTGATAATGCGTCAATGGAACTGTTGAGCGCCTGCAATCCTTTGTTGATATTTTCCATATCCGACTCGATTTTGGTTATGTTACGTTTGACCTGCGTCCCGAGAGTAAGGAGGGCAAAGATGAGGGTCACAAACGACAAACGGAAAAACATGGCGATATAAGAGAGAAGTGATGTAGGTGGTGTTCATTGGACTAGCTAGACGAGGAGCACTTGGTCTTTTAAAACCTGGACGATGACCTACATGGAAGGAAGATATCCTCCAGCTCGGAGGACTCGGCTGGAGTTAGACGTGCCTCAACATTTCTGAATCAACAAGGTGTGCGATCACCACGGCGAAAAGAAGTTACGTTTGCATGTTAGGCGCTAGTACAGCCCTTCTCGTCCAGTTAATGCAAGGAGAAGAACGACTATATTCTGGAAAATGTTGTACCTGCGGACCACAAGGCATTATCTCAAACAAGGAAAGAAACTTGGATATTCACCTCACCACAAGATCGCCACGATTATGGTCGCCCGATCGGCTATTAACGACATTACTGCGGATGACTGTGGCGGGATCAGAGCGATATGATCCAGCCCTGTTGGTCGCTGGTCAGGAGCATGTATAGCAATGCCCATTATGGAATGCGTGAACTGCCGTAATGGAAGGTGAGTGACACTTACAGAGACTCGGATTTCTTGAAAGTCAATTTGGATACCGAGTTTGCAAGGATCGCATGGCAGGCGATTCAGCTCGCTTCTTCACCACTAGGCGTCCTACAGCAAAGAAGGTATGATATAGGTTATGTTGGATCATCCAAGGACACCGTGACGCTTGAAGATTTGAAATGATAAAGCTTCAAGTCGGTGTCCACTCTTAGCATGCTACTCTCAGTTCAAATGTCTCAACATTCTTCTGCATTGTCGGCAACGAAGGACGCTGACTATGCTATAAAAGTACCCGAGTTTGTCCATGAGGATACCGTGGCATCAAACAGTAGCACCTATGAGCCGCGACAATGCAAGCATGTGTGCTTCGCATATTGCCGAGAAGTAAAATTCATGCTCCGAGTTGTGAGGCTCGATGAGGTTGTGCGCGATCTCGTGGGCGAGTGTGAAGAACCTAATGCGGGCAAAACGACCGTCGGTCACCAAAGCGAATGAAGTGCAAAATGTATACAGACCACGATATGTGAGCCTGTTGTGGGTCACCCGTCTTGACATGCTGGTCATCTATTGTCGAAACGATTGTCGTGTCTTGAAAGCAAAGAGTATCAACAACACTCACGCCATGCCTCGAAATAGCGCAAGTTGAGAAAAATGCTTCCATTCCGATTGAACGCAATCAGTGCCCCGGCCATGTCATAGAAGATGTGCAACGATGTTGTCGGGAGGTTGTATATCTGAGCGAGAGGAGTAATGACGTGGATAAACCGAGCGAGCAGGTCACGCCTGCGTGCAATAAACGTGTCCGTGTCGGGTACATCTATTTATTGCTCAGTAATTCAGATACCCTCATTTCGACCCAGTCGTCTTGTCTCACCTTTGGTCGCGAAGATCCTTACGTCTCCCATCTTCCCTAGTTAGGTTTGTCAGTTGACTGGGGTGGATGGACGACCTCCAACCTACCAAGGAGCTCTAGATTACCAACCTGGCCAGACGTATCGCAGTAACCCTCGTTCAAAGACTCCTTCACGATTTCCATCCTCTTCCGGTTGTGGAGTAACGTTCCCTCTTCGGGTTTACACGCCTTGATTGCCATGTCAACGTTGGCCCCTAGGTACGCCCCACTCATCAGATTGTACGTCACGCAGAACGGTACAAACCACACACGAATGTTACTTTGAGGTGTCACTTGTCGCGTACTCCTTGGATGGAAGGGTTTGGGCGGGGGACTCCTTCTCAAGGAAAAAGGACAGAACGTACTGTAAGCCCTGAGGAGAGGGACTGGATCTAACGGTTTCTGAAGATGGCATATGTGAAACAAACTTGCGTCTCAGATTTTGCAGAGCGTTGCCAATCGGGTAGTTATTGCTGGTAGGTTCAGGAGTAGGCGCCAAAATCGGTGGACTTGTGGTCGCCAGCTCCTCCGGTGCACTGGGTGTTATTTCGCCGGGCACGATTGTGGGTGGCGGGGATGAACCAGGTGCCGGGTCCCAGCCACCGGGCAACCCAGGGCGCCCCGTGGGTGACTTCGAATGTGTAGCGATTGGTTCTACATAATTCGCTCTCACCGGTTGTGGCGCTAAAGGCTGGGTCGGCGAAGGATCGGATGGCTCTGATCCAATGTAGCGACTTCTCTTCGCTTCTTCAGTTAACTTCCTGTCCTGCTGCTGTTGCCTCAGGATCTTGTCAACTGAGACGCATACATCAATCGAGAAATGTAGAGAAAAGCATGACACGACACCGACCATTGTATCCCCTTCTCTTCAAGGCCTTCAAATCGGTAGAAAGAATTGTCATAAACAGAAGGGCATCGTTGACCTTGGCCTTCTCGAATAGCAACCTACACAGGGAAGTCGCAACTCTGGATACATGGCTGAGTGCCATAATACACAACAAAGCACACAGAAACTTACTCATACATGTCTACCCGTGTGCTATAGGATAGCCACAGCTCGATCGGACCGGTGCCGACACGCTTTGCAGCTGCAGATGCGTCCAACGTGCGAGTCGTCTTGCCATTCCCAAGATCAAGCGTTTTGGAAACGACCAGCTTTGAAAACACCTTGACCTTGAAGTTATTCGGGCCCGAAAGCCACGAAAGAGATACCTTTGTGCGGGTGTGTGTATGCTCGTGAAGGAATAGGGGTAGCCTCTCGAGTACGAGAGCACGGATGTCGGAGGCAGTCTTCGTGTCCGACATCTCGTTTGAGATTTTGTACTCCTCTCGAACAACAGTGCTCAGACGGCGCGATCCAAGCAGTGCGTAAAAGCCTGTGCGTGTATAGTCAGTGGTAATATTCCTATTAAACCATGACTGCACACTTTCTAAAAGGTCCTCTTGCGGTGCAGCAAAGATAGAGTCGCCGAAAAGCTGGTAGGCATTCGTATCGTCGGCGATGATGATCTCACTGGGTTTCCGCAGATCGTGCAGATCGTCCCATCCTTCCTCGTCCCATTCCGCAGAAATCGTGTCCAATAGCGTTTTCGAAGCTTTCTGGCGACGTATCCCGAGCAGGATGGGTGACATCTTCATCTTGCTGATGGTTCCAGTGGCAATTGCATGACTATTAACGGCCAGATTGCGTAACTCTGCCAAGAAACTGGGACCAACTAAGGGAACAAAGATCAATGAGACGAACGAGAACGCGTACTTTTCATAGCCTCCAGAAAGCTCGTAGAACTTCGTGGGGTCAGAAATCAATATATTTGCAACCTCATTTATGGACGGCTCGTTCTTTGAACCGCATGCGCTCAAAAACCTATTTGCAACAGGCCCGAAATCTACAAAGATGAATAACTTGGAGTGGAATTCCCCCTTGGTACCATCGCCTAGGTAACATTGAGTGGGTGCGAGCCATCGTAGCTGCTGAACCCCTGATCCTTTCGTGGGAACAATCAGCAACTTTGAGAGCGTGGTCAACTGCGGTTGGGTGAAGCCTGTTTACGACCGTATTATCAGAGAACAGAAATTAGATGAGAGGGAGGCGCTTACTCGAAATGTGGTCTGCCAGAATTTCAAACCACTGTCGCGCTGTCGCTTCGTTGGATGGTGGTGTTTTTTCCAGCAGGGACAGAAGCATTGACGTAGGGGGGTGAGGTTGTATACCTAACTTACTGACAGCGGCCTCTCGACAGTTGTCTTGAACAACCGAGAAACCGAGCGCTCTCCACTGGGCCCCAGAGAATACCTGAACGGAGCAGTGTCAATATTGGTCAAGTGCCATTATGAATGCAATGTACCTCTCCTAGTGTCCCCAAATGGGTGCCATCTTCGCCTTCTGAAGGAATAAAAGCGACTTTCCCAAAGTTGTTTGGATCATAATCAGGGTATTTAGAAGGAATGTTATCGCACAGATACTTGAAAGCAATTGTGCGAACATTGGCATCCGAGGAAGTACACAGTGTCACTGCACTCTCCAAGGGCGGGAAGCGACGTAACCCAAGTCGATAGAGAAGCTTGGCTGTCAAGCAATCGGATTAGTTAAGATGAAGCGGGACTACAAATATAGGACTTACCTTCTTCTGAACTATTCCGCCACTTGGACTTTTCGCCCCAATCGAGCACGGGAAGTTGCAATTGACGAAAGATTTCCGCGGGTTCATAAAGCTCACGGGCACAGTATCTTGTCTTCTTCTTTCCTGCGGCTGGTGTGGGACCTTCCTTGGAAAATGCCGCCGTCGATGCCAATCTGGCGAGCTCCTCCGCGGTTAGCGTGTCCCGCACCTGGACAAGATAGCCTACGAGGTCGGATATACTCCAATCTCCCGTCTTCACCATGCTAGAGAATGCACGCTCAGTCATATATTCAATGGACTTGAAAACCACATCGACCTACCGATCAAAAACAAGCTGGAGATCAACATGTTTTCGAACACCAATAAATGAGAGCAGTTTCTCCATCTGACCCTTAATAGCAAGACCCGAAGGAAATTGTACTAACGGAAGGTCGCTGAACAACGCCACGTTTGTGTTTGGGAAATACGAGAGCTCCGGGGATGTTAGACCACAAGAGGTCGGAATGCACTTCTTGCTAGAAAACACCTTCTTCACTGAAACTTGCATTTCATTTGACAGGGAGAACCATACACGAGAAAGAATGGCCAGCACACGCTCGGCCCAGTTAATTGACCTGGTGAAGTCATGATCTGGGTTTGCCAACATGACTTCTGGTCGCGAGATATGTTGTAACCAATCGATGATTGTGAACTCGCACCAGTTGAAGCTTGTCAACTCGGAAGGGGTGAAATGCTTGGTGATATTTAGGGGCATGAGGGTAATGGGAAGCGGTCCATCCATTGGAATGTGAGTACCGAGCGTCTTGGTATTGATGAAGTATTGTACCGACGAAAGTGGAAGTACTCTTCCGTCAGCACCGCTAAGGACTGCCGCATTCAATAATTGTACACGGATCTGAGCCATATTGATATTAGAAGTATCTTGCTTCAGGCCAGTCCACCATTTGAGGCAAGCAATGAGCTCCTCTTCGCCAAGAGGGTGTTGACGAAGTTCTTGCAGGACATCGAGGAAGGTTATAGGCGAGAGCATGCCTTGAGCTTGCAAGGCTTTAATAGTACGCGAACCTTCCTGGATAACAGATTGCGGCAAAACCGGGAGATGCTTGAGGAATTTCGAGAAAACGGGGTCGAATTCCTTGATGTCAGAAGCACCGCGGATACCAGCAGATGAGAAAAGCCTCAAAGGCAAAGTGGAGCATCCATAGAACGAGGTTTCCAGTAAACGCGATACTTCAGATGAGGGAGTGGAATGATGAAAAGTGAAAAATTTGAGAACATGAATAAAGCGCTGAAGAAGCCAATCTTCCAACTCCTGTGGCGGACGGAAGTCCGGCGTGCCCGATTTGGCGGCGCCTTCCCATAAATTCTGAATGTTGGAGAGTTCCAATTCATAGGCAGAGCGAGCCACGAACCCTCCGACATGTAACAATTCTTTGTTCCAAACTAGAGCAGGCTAAGCGACTATGGGAATCCCACGAGGAATCACTCACCTGCAACGTTCTTATCACTGGGATTTTGTAAGCACATGCATCGCAAGAAGAGAAAAACGCATACACGAGATCTATAGATTCACGTTCAACAGTTGGGATGAAGCGGGATGCCATGTGTCCACCGATACCAGTCGTTTGACCAGTAGCGTGTCCCTGCGTAGAGACATCAGTAAAATAGGGGGACTGAGGAAGTATCAACACAGACAATGTAAATGCGTGTGTGCCCAACCCTGCCACAACGTCAATCAACAAGCATAATGAGCACTGACACTACGAACCCATTCAAGTCCGCGCGAAGACCCCGGAATATACTTCCGCAAGATAACTTGTCGTCGGCAAGACTCTGGTCATACTCATCTTTCCCAGTCTTCGCAGGAAAAAGTGATAAGCCTCCACGAAGACGGAAAGCGCCAAAACACCTACGTAAATTAAATCAAATTTGAGCCGCACAGGGGGATTTTTCTTCGTAGATCGGAGGAGTTCTGCAGAAAGTTTCTTATCCACCTTGACATCCACCTCTGCAGTAAACACGGTAAGAGTCACGTTCATCTCCTGTAGTTCCGTCGGGTCTTTGGGAGGCTGTGGCGGTAGCTCTGGACTTTCAGACTGAGGCGTCGACTGGCCTGTAAAAGCAGAAACCAGAGAGGAGAAAAAGCCGCCCTTAGGCCGACGAGCCTCTAAGGCCTCTAATAATGGACGTTTCTCGGTTCCAACAACATACACAGCATGCATAACTTCTGCCTTTATACGGATGGCTAGGTATATTCCGTGCTCAGCAAGCATGCTGACTCTGGAGAGAAGACTTACGGTGGGATTGCACACCTTTCACACTCATGATATTTAATGGACTGGATCGTTTCAATCCTTTAGGAAGGTCGACGGTTTTAGGTACCGCAGATGACTTCTGGATATGGCCGATGCGATGCTCGTCGAAGTACACGCCGACATCATTCAAGTAAACCATGAACGTGATTGAAGATGCGAGAAATCGCATGAAATCGAACGATTGTGGTATAGGACCAGCCTCTCGTAGCGTCATCTCGAATGTTGTCCATGTGTCTGCGGTTCCTTTCGAAGGAAGATCACCACGACGGACGTTCAGCTAACAAGTGAAAGCATTAGGGGGGAATAAATTCTCCAGATAATAATGATACCTGGTCCTTGTTGTCCTTCCAATAGAATTGCATTCCATGTCCTGGAGTAGGTTGAACCAAAGAGTCCCGAAATGCAAAAAAAAAACTGTACCTCCTGATGATACAAATGGATTCTCGGTCACTGAGAACAAGCTGTAAAACCCTGATAGAACCTTCAGCAATTAATACGTCGCTACAAGAAATACGTCTACTCACCGACGCCAAACGCGCCAATCTTCTCTTCGTCAGGGTTCCCCTCGGCTAGAGCATCGCCGAGAACGATTGAGAACGATGATTTCAAAGGAAAAACCAAAGGTCACTCACCAATCTTTCGCAGTCGTGACCAATCCTCGTCTCTGAATGTGATCCCATTGTTTCTGAACGTCCACTGAGTGACCTAAGTGACAGAGGTCAGTAAAGGAGTGTAACAAATAATGATTTGCACTAAGAACTCATACATGAGTCGACTTGAGATCGGGGAGGGACGACGGTACATTGCCGCTATTCCCTTGCTCGTCAACTTTCCGACCTAGGTATGTAGCAGTCTCAAAGCGGATCTCGACTGAAGATGACCGAGCATCGTCCGAATTCTGTAAGAGTTCCCGAAATACTGATTGTGGTTTGAAATTTAGGAAGATCGTGAAGTAAATGCGGTGAAACACTCACCAGTGAACTCGCCGGAATAGCGGGCAAGGACCTTGTCGATCAATGCGCGCTGGTTCACTTCAACTGACTCGTCTTGTCCAGTTAGCCACTAATGTGGTCGGGGGATCCAGGTAGTTTAGAAGATGGCAGTATGACGATTCTGCCGGACCCACCAATGCATTACGATCGTCAGTCATCTGCCTCCTGAATATCAGCTGAGGGAATCCACTTGTGGTCTCGAAGAATCAACCAAAGAATAGATGATTCTACGAAGTAGTTGTTGATAAATTTGCGCAGGTTGAAAGCTGCAAGCTTATAAGTTGTGGTGACGAGGCCACCCAGAAGCGCACAGCAAAGACCAACAAAGTGCTACGAGTCGCGACTATTTTGGGAATCTTGTCAGCAAACTTGTTGAAAGCCATTTACTAGTCTCCCTTGAGCCTCCGAAATCCATCAAGTTCAGAGTGCTGCAGTACGGTACCTCCAGAACATGCTACCCCGACTTTCTTTTCTTTTAATTTAAAAAAAAATTTAAGTCAATTTTTATCCTATAGCGGAGTACATAGACCGTGATAACCGACATCGATAAGTTGACTCGCTTAGTTTGAATGTTTGTACTTCTCCAGCACTTCGCCTTGATCCCCCCATCGGACGAACCACCGGTCTGCATACCAGAGCTGAACCAGACGATCGGGCAACCTCCATTTAGAATTGTCCTGAAAAAAAGTAGGCTTCGGCGGGTGACCGGGTCCCGCTATCATCTTAGTTGGTGGTGAGTCAGATAATTGGCGGTAACCAACACATTCTCTCCATATTCCTAAACATCCTAGTGCATCGGAAACAACTCACCTCTATCTTGTTCTTGGAGTCTGTCTGCGCGGCTTCAGGTGCACCAGCCTCCATGAATGATACTACGTTGTGCTTCGTCAATGTCACCAACTCACCGTGTCGCTTTTTCATGGCTTGCAGAACAATAATTTGATGATCTTTTCCGAGTCATCTTTTTCCTATCTGGCTCTTCGAGATGTCAGTCAAGCATGTTCATGATGTCAGTGGTGCGTTGAAGGAAACGATATCTCTACTAGTGTTATCCTCGTCCTCCTGGTACTGAGCAAAAGTTTTTCATCAATCATCCCGGACTGTATAAGGTTTAAGTAGACGATTGCGCACCCCAAGTGTCATGTATGCCACGGATAGCGTACGTACGTTCATAAAGGAAAAACGGCCCACATTCGTGGCGCATGAACGTGCTACTACTATTACTTGCCCAGTGGCACATGTTCAAACTTCAGCGCGTTACGTACCATCTTGCAAATTAACGTGGACCCACTGGCAGTGGTAACCGTTAATTTCGTTTTTTCTGGCATGGTATCCACTGGCGTTACTTGTGGGTCGATTGAATAAGTGTCAAGCATAACAAAAAGATTTGGGCTCATGAAGTATGTGTGGTGCTGACCCACGGTGATTACAAGTGAAAGCTCACTACGATGGTAAATTATCGTAGGCACCCGTAGTACTACCCAGCATGACCAAATTAATCAGAACTTCCACCCTTTCAGAGACTGTTAAAATCACATCACTAGTCTAACATATATGATCCCGGATCGGTGCAATGATGATGCGAACCATATGGGAGAAGCAAAGAAATCTCATTTACGAATTCTAGTTCCGTATGGGTTGAATGGTGTGATGCAACTACTAGAAAATGGAAGGGGGAAATGGGGAACATGAGGAATTGGATAAGGAATGCAAGGAAAAAAGAAATACGTGGCGGTCGGAGCAGGTTATGCATGAGAAGAACCAGTTGTGATCGATCCAAGAGAGCTACGCATAGAATGGGTCTCGTCATTAATCCATACTGTTCATTCGGGATGACTACAATGAAGCGCGGCGACCTAAAAACCAACGACGCTCGTCCACCAAGTGGCTGAACATGACGGACATGCCCGGCCGGGGAGGTGTTCATAGAATGTTTACCGAGTATTGCTTGTCAAAGCAACTGCAAACCATCCGAAGATAGTCATCAGGAAACGAACCATCCATGCGGAGTCCGCGCCGATACCCATACCGGGTCGAAGCTGCATTGCGAGGGCAACATCAAATTCAGGAACCGCTGAACGATAAGCACGACGGTGTGGGTGGATGGGCGACTGCAGAGTGGGATCGACATTTCCGATTTCGTTCGAGGATAAACCCAAAAGTGGAGTATCAACAGCACGGACCGACCATGCAGGCCGAGTGGCAGGAGCGGAACCCGATCCGCGTATCCGAGGATTGCGATTGTCAGTTTGTTGATCGAGTGGGTAGGACCCTAAGGATGGCAAAGGAGGGTCATCGAAGCGAGACTGATGAGACGCGTGTTCTTCAAGCGGGAGATCATGAGTGATTGGAAGGGGCGTCATATCAAGTGCATCCTGGTACTTCTCGTCGATATCATCCAATTCCGACTCGATATCTGACACTGCATCGAAGGGTTTGTCTTCCGTATGGAAGTCATAACTTTCGACAGACCCCTCTTCAGCATGAACGAGGCGTTGTTGCCCGACATCTGTCTGTAGAAGACAATGATGACCCAAAAAATATTTCTTGGTTACTGCACTCATGCCCTCCTGGGAGCCCCAAAAATGCGGCAGTAATTCCCACGCGGTCTTGGAGGTAAGTATTTGGGCACGGAGTGACTTGATGATGTACAACGTCAGCGCGATACATGCCAAGGCCAAGAATGAAGCTACGCAGGAGAATGCCAGTACCACAAGGGGAGTAGTAGGAAGTTCGTTGATGGGAATCCCCAATTGTTCGTCAACTGCGAGGTCCGTAACACCTTGTAGGCGCGTAACGTGGCCAGTTAGGGAGCCGTCGAGTCCGTTGTTCGTTCCAAACAAATTAATTTTTCTGGCGGGTTCGTCCAAGAAAACTTGGAAGGAAGGTTTTACCCTAGGCGAGATTTCAAATGAGGGGGCTATGATGTCCTTCGCATTCAGCTCGGAGATATGTTCGATCTGCTGCTTTGAATTTTGAGAGTGGAAGCGGGCAGCGTCGAACCTGACGTCATCTTTTCTACACACGCCGCAAAGGAACCGTGTCAGTCACCATTACCAGCACTCTGAAGCAAGACCGACCCTGGGTGAACGTGGAAAGCGGTCTGGACCGTAGACGAGACAGGAGTCCTACGGATGCAAATAGCCTGTCGAGCATGTTTCCACAGCATGATTCAAACGAAGGCTTACAACTTGCTGAGGCCGGCGTCAGAATGTATTGGGCGACCGGTGACGAGCAGTGCGAATAAGGATACCGATGCCAGAAGAACAATTGCCATGGATAACTTCTTGGCCTGCAGGAAAATAAAACGAGCTCGGGAATGTCAACGTGGCTGGAGTTGCTCCGGGATGCAGAATCAACTGCCTCAAGGTGGACACGCCGCAAGTCGCGTCCCCATTTGTATCTCCAAGTTGGTCACGTGAATCACAAAACACTCCCGCCCTAGCAGTGACGGTCCGGTTAAGCTCGACGCTGGGCAGTCGCCAACAAGTTCATCCAGGGCAAGCTGGCACCGGTCACGACACAAGATCACTTCTCCGACATCAAAGCTGCCTGAATGAATGGCGCGAGGTAATGCGGCACATTCGCGCCCATCTTTTCACCCTTCAAATGATCCAGCAACGTACCGTGACCTACTCCTTTTCGAAGAGAGACTAAAGACCAACGCAGCATCCCTGCAACGGAGAAAGTCACGATATCAGTGTAAGTACCGTTCTTCTCGCCGCAGTCTTGGCTGATTCCCAGGCAGTGTTCCTGCTCCACCTTGTCCTCGTCATTGCCTTCCTCTTGTCCGAAGTCCTACTGCAGACTTCTTTTCTAGACATACCCTATACCTATCTCCTTCGACATATCCTCTCAGATGTCTATGGAACCGTGCCGACCGCTAAACCACATCCATACTTTGCTTCTGGTCTGTTGTTCGTGGCCATCACTACCCTACTCCTCTTCTTTGCCAGTGGCATGTACTCCGAGAAGATTGCTTACGCTAATCGGTATGAAAAAATACGTTTAATTCCATCAGAACATTCTGATCACGAACGTTCTCGAAGCTATGTTCCTCACGCAAACAAAGCGTTGCGATCCTTCAACATGTATTTCAACGTCCGCAAGCCTCCGTTGCGTTCGAAAATTTCCCTGAATCCACTTAACCTCATTTTTCCGCGGCCGAGACCATCGACTGAATCCTCGAGTCGGTCCCTGACACATCCATCCCCCCCGGCACCAACTGACCGGAGCGGCACGTCTATACCAATCCCTCCCATCCCTCCCGCGACTAACCCTCGTGGAGAGCTGATTTTCTCCTCTCGCGTAGATCGGTCATTTCGTGAATCTTATGAGCGCTACCGTGCGGCCTTTGAACGGAAGCGACAAGAGCGGGAACGATCGGACGCGATGCGGACATGGTTGGGTTGGTTGCGCTTTCAGATTCCATGGAACAACTTGAAGCAATCTGTGGTGCATCCGTTGGCAGCACCACCAGTTCGAGCGGCTTCTTCGTCCATCAGGGGAAGGGGAGTTGGAAGTGTGTTTCCAACGCCTTCGTCGTCTAGGCGGTCTAGCCCTATGTCAAAAGTCTCACGGCGACGCACCCCTGCAGTAAGTATGTTCTTCCGACCTTATTCCCCGCAAATTAATGAAAGGGTGTCTTTGACAGGTACAGTCGACTAGCTAGCTAACTTGTCGTTGCTCCACGCATGGCATCGACAATACTGGAGGGAGATGCGGCGAAGTAGTTCTAGTAGGAATTTGGTGAATATTGTATTACATATGTACCGAGATGTTGGGAAGTACATATCCTCAGATCAGTACCACGCGGTACATAATTCTGCTCTCACACTGATGCATGTTAACGGCAGGCGGGGTGTGAATTTTCAGGGCGAGAAGCAAGCATTAAGTTTCCGATTTTCAAACAATTTGAAGCAGGGTGCAGCATTGATATTGATGGCGAGGGATTCGGTTTGTGTTAATGCCATCAAAGTGCGGGGCTTACTTGTCGTAGAGAGTTGTATATACTTTTTCCACCACACCAATGTGGGGGAGAGCGGGGAGGGGAAGGTTATGCCAGCGGCCCCATTATCGGGCTAACAACGGAACCACTCGGAGCGTTTGAAGATTCACTTACGTAACGGTTGTTGCTGATCAATCAGTGCAGTTTTACTACCGAATCCTGGACGTTCAGAGAAAAGCAGCGACTTTATTCCATACTTACTCCATACTTGAGCCTTATGCCTTTCAGCCACCACTCGCATTCTGGTCAATTTTGCAGGCACGCTTCGGGATCCCTTGAAGAGGTTGTCTTGGAGGCCATTAGGCAGGGTTTTGAGGTATATGGGCTCTCCGAGCATGTTCCACGTTATAGGCAAGGTGACTTGTATCCAGAAGAGGTTCCTCCTTTTCCCAGAGTCTATTCGCGCTGGACTTATTTTCCTCGCGCTCAGGCAGGGCTGTCCCCTCATACCCTCATACAGCAATTCACAGACTTTCTGGACGAAGCGCACAGACTCAAGTCTGTGTACGCTTCCCGTATCACTCTCTTGGTCGGGCTAGAGACCGAGTTCATCACGGACACAGATCTAGAAAAATTGAGCGCCCTTCTCAGCGAATATACCGGCCGCATTGAATATATCGTTGGCTCAATTCACCATGTCAACACCATCCCCATCGACTTTGATTACGCTTCATTCGAACGGGCGCTCCATAGCGTCAGCGTCACAGATGTGGCAGAAATGAATACCACGGGAGAAGATCACATGAACGATTTCCTTTCCACATACTTTGATGCGCATTACCGCTTGTTGGAACGTTTTCGTCCGGAAATTATCGGTCATCTGGATCTATGCCGACTCTACAATCCAGAATTGCATTTCTCCGAATTTCCGCTTGTATGGGACAAATTAAAACGAAACGTTAAATACGCCATTGACTATGGCGCCTTGTTCGAAGTCAATGCGGCCGCCTTGCGGAAGGGTTGGCGAACTTCTTATCCCGGAGAGGATGTCGTTGCAGTGCGTGGGCCAAGATGTCCTATTTTTTCTCTGTCCTCATGGGTGTCAATAGTTGATCCTTGAGCTGGGTGGCCACCTCGCCCTCTCTGATGACAGCCACGGACCCCATCGCGTGGGAGAGAACTACCCTCGAATGCGAGATTATTTGCGTCAATTAGGTGTCAAAGAACTTTGGTATTTGACCCGCAGGTCTGACGACATTACTTTCGAACGGGGTCTTTCAGCGACACGCGTCCCTGGCAACTGGTGGGAGCATGAGTTTTGGGAGGGTTGCGCACCGCGATCTGCCCAAACTTAAAGCCGCACGAATCAGTCCACCCAACTATTTGTCAAGGTCGGAGCTTCGTCCCCGCCTGCCCAGACGGCTGACCCCTCAGAGTGTCTCTAGCTGTGCGCTGGAGTATTTCATACGCTGGATAATACACCTTTGAGCCGAATCCTGGGGACATCAATGACAGTTTACCCTTGATGCTTTGTTAGGTTTGCCCTACGTGCGAGGGCATGCTACCTATATTGAGCCATCTTTGCTTGCATCGCCTTCACAGCGAAGTCGGGGTTATGGTCGCACCATTTGCGCCCTCTTTTACACTTGCGGTGATGGGTGACTCCCATCCGCCAACCGCTGCGGGGGTCACAGGTGTTCTGCGCTCCCTCGTCCGATCGGAGGCGGCGGGAGTTGCGTGAATAATTCCCTCTGACCTAATATTGTCTGGCGCCGTTTTGCGTATGTAGAGAGCGCCCAGACACCCTAACAAGGCAGGTCGTTCGGCAGACGGGTTCATTTTAGCGTGCATCGTTGTGCCGACTCGACACTAGGACGTAAATTGACATGCCGCCATCATTCCTTTCCGGGTAGCAGCGACAGCACGTCTTGTCCACGCTTTCCTTCTCTTTTCCCCTACGACATCTCTCTCTAGTTAATCGGACAATATCGGAGGCTTTTACTGGACGAATCACACAAACGCTAACTCGCAGAATCGGGGAATGGACGATGGTGTTTTAGTATGCAGCCGGAACTACAGGTTTATGGCTGACTCCGCGATGGCGCGTTTACTTTCAGGTGGTGCGGTTCAATGACAGGGTTGTATGTTATATTTCCCCGAGCCGCTCTCTACTTAAAAGAGCATGGATCTAGATATCTCATCAAATGATCGACTATTTGGCGCAGACTTGAAAAGCCCTCGTGCCGACATTAAATAATCCACCCCCGCAGATCTGATGAGGGCTCTGAGTCGGGGTTGGGGCAGAACAAGATCCACGACTCATTTTCTGGAATTCATTGAAAGGTATAAAGCTTGGTCTGGAGTATCCTCAACGAGCACTCCAGTCGAGTTTTCTCTTCCTCACGCACCTTTTACACGCCTTTTTCTACGTCTACTTCAAGATATTCTAATATCTATCCTACATGTGAGCTCGGTCTGTCTTGTTGCATCACGCGTCTCTGACTCAAGTTGGGGGAAGCAGACTATACTAGAGACAAAAATGTGCTACCGCGAAACCCAATGCATCGAGTACTCGTGCGGACACAAGGAGCCTTACATGGAGAACAAGGTGCTGCTTGGTCACGTTTACGCGTGATTGCGTGTTTGCTGAGTTATGTCCATCCAGGTTGACTGCGGATCCAACCGATGTCGGTACAGCGCCCAGCATGTGAAACCATGCATAGGATGCTCGGCGACGTGTTTGCAAATGTCCGTCTGTCCGTTGTTCAGGGATGCTCGGGATGATCCGACTGACGGCTCTTTTTGTGCACTAGGATGGGGAGGGCTCACCCTAAGGTTGGCCAAAGGAGGGAATCGATATGCCCTCATTGCGCGAGACACCATGCGTCATGAAGTTTTGAAGGGTTCTGTCTCCACTGATGTTGCCTATCCTTTTTTCTCGGCCCTGGCCGACCTGCCTCGTGATGTATCATGCGTCGATGATGTCTATTATTCTATTTTTCCCCTGTTCCAAACGTGAGCCGCTTAGTTGAGTATGTGGGTGGGGTGACATCCGATCAACTGGGTCACGATCGTGTAGCGTTTTGCGCCGCACGCTGACAACGAGGGGGGCCCTGAGCGAATGAGTGGCAATACGAAGACGAGGCCGGATATCCGACGGGTTGGAGGTGAGTTAGACACGTGGAGGGAGACGACATCTGGGCAGGGTAGGCACAGTGAGACTCAGGTTGAGGGCGTATGTGCACGGGCGGGTTTTCAATTGGGAATGTGACGCTATACACTCGGACCGGTGGATTCCGTGGACCGAAAGGTGAAGGCGGCAAAATGTGACTGTTTCGGTATCGGAACTGTCGGCAATCGATGCTGCGGTCAGAATTTGCAAGGCAAAGTGGGGAAGGGAAGGAGGGGCAGTGAATGATGCTAGACACACAGGTGCGAAGTGGGAATGTTTGGGGTAGTACCTCAGGCAATCCCCATCGCCGAGTGGCTCGGGCTCCACTGCTCCACTTGTACCCGCGGCCCTCTCCCCCCCGCGGGTGGGTTATCCTCGAACAGCTCGGGATCCGGTAGTCCGTGGATGTGTTGCCAGCAACATTATGGTCAGTCCCGTAGCTGCTGGGGCGGAAGGATCATACAAGTATGATGGTGCCATGGCCGCGGCCGGCGGACCACTTCCATCATCACAAGTGACAGAAAGACAAATAAGTACCCCCGTGACTTACCAGACCGACCGGCTCGCGATTTTGGTCTCTTGACGTCGTCGTAACACAGCTTGGCACAGCCAGCCGTGCTGCTGCTGGGCTGAGACAGGGGCGTATTTCCCACAAAAGGTGCCGAGTTCCAGCACTAGTTCTGTTCTGTCAGCCCAGATCTCGCGCATCTTTTCCTCCGGACACCATATTTCGCGTGGTACCACCCTTCAAGCTTTCTCCTCCACCCAACGCAACGAGATCGATCCATGTCGATGCTTCCATGCACTCACGACTCTCCGCGTACACAGGCTATGTTCCTGCGCACTATCCCAGCCATCAGAGCCCGTTGTACCCAAGTACACGATCTTGCAAAAAAGGGTGCACTGCAGTACTTTGATTACGACCCTGCAAGGCTGGACAAGGTGATCGAATTTTGTGCGTCCATCATGGAGGTATGTCCCAGTACTCGTGATCGTACCTCTCCATCCCTCGGCTCTTCTTCCTCTCCCCCCTTCCGTTCCTCCCTGAGTCTTCTCCCGTCCACATCGAGTGTCAGATTGATGTTCCTTTGCCACCGATCAGAGAGACTTTGCGAACGCGTTCGACACGGTAAGTGAACTCACCTTCGCTGCTCCCCACCCCTCCCCACCTTCCACCCCTCCGCCCGCAGGCAAAATTGTCATCGTGATGTCGTGGAGGGAGCCTGTCTTCACCCAATCCAGATTACCCGACCACCCATCACACCATTACGTGTTACTGACGTCTCTTTTTGGTGGTTCTCCTTTCCGCAGATTCCCCCTCATGGCCGATGGCGCCATCTTGATGCTGGCAAGTCTCGCATCGCACCGTTGCTCCAAGCCTGGGAGGCCGCCGGCATCGACACGATGGAACAATGCAAACGCCTCCTCGATCTCTTCCTCGTCTCCGTCCTCCTCGACGCTGGCGCCGGAAACGACTGGAGGTACACCGAACCTGGCGCTAGTGGGGGCACGTTCGCGCGCTCGGAAGGTCTCGGCGTCGCAAGCCTGCACATGTTCGTCGCGGGACTATTCTCGGGGTCTATCTCACAACCATATCGAGTAGATGGTACGTCCCTCCCCCAATCCCCGTTCCCCCATTGTTGCCTTCTTTCACTGCTTGTTGTTTCGCGACAACCGAATGCTATACTGATGCGTAGTATGTGTCAATCGATCGTTCGCTAAACAGCACAAGGACTCGCTCGCATCACTATTGACGGAGTTGCCGAATCATTGCAAGTGAATGCCTCAAACCCAATGGTCGGGCTAGACGGTCGTACCTCTCTTCTTGTCCAACTGAGCACCGCGCTCACCTCGAACCCCAAGTTTTTCGGGCGAGATGCCAGACCAGGCAACATGTTGGGTAAGTCACCCGAGTCACATGCATCACCGTTTACGCCTTTCCTCCCCTTTTCTGTCGCCTCGTGCGCGCCCCGCCCTGCCAATTGTGGAATGAAAAATGGAATAACGCGTTTCCTCCATACAGACTTCCTCGAGGCACAATCAATATTGGAGGGTTCCGTACGCCGTGTGCACGTCGCCGCGCTGTGGACCGTTCTCATCGAAGGCCTCTCCACGATCTGGCCATCGCGACTCACGTTGGATGACATCCCCCTCGGGGACGTCTGGCCCTGTCCAGCACTCAGCCAACCAGGCGCACCCGAATCCGACTCGTTTGTCCCGTTCCACAAGCTGACCGGCTGGATTACATACAGTCTTATCGAACCAATTCAGAAACTGTTGGGATGGAAATTTGACGGACTGGAAGATATGACCGGTCTGCCAGAGTATCGCAATGGTTAGAATTTCATTCGATCCCTGGGAACCCCTTGCAAGGGTCGCACATCTGCTTCTCACTGACGTGAAAATAAACGAACAATTGCAGGCGGATTGTTGGTCGATTTTGGCGTTCTGGCCCTTCGCCCAGGTGTGCTGTCGTCTGAGCATGTCCCGCATGAAAGCGGCATCCCTCGCCTACCACCATCACATCCTGCTGTAGTGGAGTGGCGAGCCATGACAGTTATCGAATTGTGCGTACACTCAGACCCTAATGGGTATAAACGGCTGGTGAAACTGACGTATAATGTTTCTATTCTCAGAGATCGGATCGCGGAGGGTCTTCGCCGGAAATATAGCCTCTCCAGGGAAGCACTGACGTTGGCACAAGTGCTAGAGAGCGCGACGTGGAAAGGTGGTAGGGAGATTGCAAAGAAGCTTCGTCCGGTCACTGGGGGACCCCCCATCGACATCATCAGTGACGGAACGGTCTTCTAGTGCTTATGGACAGGACTTTGTAAGAGAATAGGATGTGATCAGGCGGGTATTAGTTGTAGGAGTAACGTGAACGTGCATGTCAGATATCCGAAAAGGCTGTATAATAGTGATAGTGCATTTTCTCTGCATCAACGACGTTTGAGATCTTGCGCGAGACGATAGGCAAGGATGCATGCTATCGTGGCCGCGATACCTCCTATTCTAAGCGCGACAGAACAAACGGTGTCAGAATTTCACAAAAACAATGAGCCGAATAAAACGCACCGAAAAATGATGGCAACGGAATTGGGCTTAGCCTGCGAGAAGTCGTCTGAACGGGAGAACAACTGTCTCGCGGCGTCCTGCGAAGCAGGGCCACCAGGTTGCGTATTACCAGGGTGGCGGCCATGTAGGACAGACTTGTCTGGATCGAAAATAGCAAAGATTATTGACGAGAGACCAGTCACAAGGAACTGAGGAATGACGATAAACAGATTGTGAATACCCTGGAGAGATACACCGCGCGGGGAGAAAAAAAAGAAAAGGTAAACGTGAGTCACCCAGTCGAAAGTTCTCGGGAAACACGATCGGGAAACGGTCACGCACGATGATGGCACCAGCTTGGCCACCCAAACCACTGATTGATTTTCTCGCTGATCCTGGCGTCGATGTCATGGCATGTTCTTCCGGATGAGCCGCATATGGGGGAGAGGATGGGATGGATATATCAATCCTGCTGATGCGTGCCCGCGAGTTTCCTAGCCCGCTGATCCTCGGAGGAGGATCAAGTCCGTTGTCTTGGTCAAGGGACGAAAGTCTAGAGGCAGGCGTATCTAGAATATCGACACGGGAGGGAGAGTGGTGGTGGGAATGGCCGTTTGGAATATCCAGCTCTTCGTCGTCGGTGTCAGCTTGAAAAAGCTTCTGAGTCTCTTCTTCTTCTGCAATGTACTCGACGTCATCGCACGGATGAACTGCACGTGTTGAGCGTGTGTCGGTGAGATGGATCGAGTCTGTGTCATCTGGGGTTTGGTGAGATAATATTGCCTCGCCGAGCTAAGGATCACATTGGGGTATGGGGTAAGAACCAAATGGTGGCATTCTCCCTGATCACCACTCACCAAGGCAAAAGGCGCCCACTGTGTAATTGCCCAACAGAATCCGGTGACAGCCATGATGAAAGTTGCACCCGATGCGGTTGAGATGACACTGGATTTTCAAAGATGAAAAGGGCAAAAACCGATACATCAGTTGTTGAGATCACCGCTGATGTGACATTCACAAGGGACAAGTGATGGGCTTACAATGTGGCGGCCATACATACGGCAAAGATAAAGTGAGAGAATGCCCATAAACTGGCCAAATGCATCCGAACACGTTCTAACCAAGTCTTCCGTTTTGGTTGAAGAGGGCTGGAAATATGCCCCGCATGCTGTCGGACAACGAAGTAGGGCATGATGAGGTTGACTGCTAGCGACACTAACGCGCTGAAAAACAAGGCTCGTGTACCAAGTCGCGTTGCTTCGGCATCGAGGGCAATGGCAGCATCTTGGTTTTCTGGAGCAGGAGAAGAAAACTTGTGAAGGTCACCAATGTATACTGTGGTATAGAATGCCACAGGAAACCATCCCAGCCAAGCACTGGATATGTTCAGGATCAGAAACGAGATGCGAATAACAGAACTCACAAAAATTGTATCCAACACTGGAATTACAGGTCACTGGAGGTTCGGAAAAACTAAGAAGTCAAAACGTACGATTCGTCGGATGATGCGAGGCAAGGTCACGAGAGTGCGCCACAGCTCGCTCAACTCCTGCGAGAGTCCTTTAGCACGAGTTCTGCAAAGAAAATGAGTGGCAAGTATGACACTAGTGAAATTATTGATATCGTACGATGAGGTAAGTAAGATGCGTTCTTTGACATGAAAACAGGTCCATGCCTGTGTCAACAACAAGAAGAGAGCTGTGAATAGGGAAAGGACCTTTATTTGTGTGTTTCCGAAGAATGGGAATAGAAGAGGGAGGTCGATATTTCCTCTGGCATGAGGGTCGATGGAGATTCGATACTCAAAAGTGCGGGCTCACATGAAGAACGCGACGACACTTCCGATGGCCGACATTCGGGCGGCCCATGCATTGCCGGCCGGTTGCTTGGCAGTCGGTAGTGTGTCCACGAGCAACGCACGATCGAGGGCTAGAACTGGACGAAGACGTAAGACTGCGGATCGTGGTTTAGCAATACAGGGAGCTCACCGGCATTAACGCAGAAGTCTACGCAAAAAATAGAAAAGATGGCGAGCGAGACAGTGAGGACATCGTTCTGCGGAGGATGAATTGAGAGTGTGGTAGGTGTGGGGAGGGAGGCTTACCGAATGGGAGCCGAGGGTAGTAAACAGGGATGCAAATACACGCGTGAAGCCGAGGAGAATGGTGGCGAAGGCAGACAGTGCAGTAGAGATGAGAATGATGGGCCTGCGTCTACCGAAACGAGATTTTGAGTTGTCGGCGAGGATGCCTAGTGAAAGCGGGGTCAAAACGGGGGTAAAAGAACGGGCAGGATGGCGAGACTCGCCTATGATGGGCTGTACGAGGAGGCCAGACAATGGGCCAGCGAGGAAGACGATGGCCAGGTGGGACTTTGTGAGACCGAGGGAAATGAGATACGGCGAAGCTGGAGGACAAGCACGTAAGCTTGAGCAGAAGGAACAGACGGGGAACGATACCATATGACATCTCCAACGACCAGAGCGTCTGCACGCCGAACAGGCCGACGGTCAGCGACGGCAGCTGCGACCAGGCCGGGCCAACCACGCGGGCCACTCCGGTCCATCGAGCACCGGCGTCGTCGGCAGCGGGCAGCGCAGAGAATCCGCCGGTCATCGCGTCTATTCAACTTGCAAAAGTGTCATGTGACCTGATTTAGCACTTACTCTCATGCTGCGTCGAATAGCCTCATTTCGACGCGCCTTTCACGTCGCGCCCCCACGCCAGAGAGATTTATTCGACCCAGCAGCAGTAGAGCGCGTCTCTGACGACGTCGACGTCTGCATCGTCGGCGCAGGTCCCGCCGGTCTCAGCGCTGCCATCCGTCTCAAGCAACTCGAGCACGAAAAGGGAACACCCTTTCGCGTCGTCGTCCTCGAGAAAGGCGCAGAAGTCGGTCCGTCGAACTGTGTTACCCGTACCAGTCTGCACCGCTCATTCCACAACAGGATCTCACATCCTCTCCGGTGCCGTCATAGAGCCTCGTGCACTTGACGAGCTTCTTCCGGATTGGTCTGCGAGGGATGACCATCCCCTCACACAACCGGCGACCTCCTCCAGCATGCGATTCCTCACCAAGAAATACTCCTTCCCCATCCCGCACCCTCCCCAGATGTCCAACGAGGGCAACTACATCACCTCCCTCTCCCGTTTCACCGCATGGCTTGGAACTATCGCAGAAGAGCTGGGCGTCGAGGTTTATCCCGGCTTCGCAGGCGCAGGTCTTGTGTATGGCCCTGACGGTAATAGTGTCGCGGGCGTGCGAACCAATGAAGTTGGTCTTGACAGACAAGGCTATATGAAGGAGACCTTCGAACCTGGAATGGAGTTCCGCGCAAAGGTCACCCTCATTGCAGAAGGCGCACATGGATCCCTCGCCAAAGAGCTCATCCGCAAATTCGACCTCCGCAAGGATGCCGATCCACAGACCTATGGCATCGGTCTCAAGGAAGTATGGCGTGTCGACCCGAGCCAGTATCGCCCCGGCGAAATCGTCCATACCATGGGCTGGCCCCTCGACTACATGACTTACGGCGGCGGTTGGGTCTATCACATGGCAGACGGTCTCGTCAGCCTTGGTTTGGTCATTGGCCTCGACTACGCGAACCCGTATCTTAGCCCGTACAAGGAACTCCAGGTGAAACTGCGCCTCCTTCTGTATTCCGGGCTTGACTCTCACCCTGCATGCAGCGCATGAAACACCATCCTTATTTCGCTCAACTCCTCTCCGGATCCTCCACTCGCATTGCTTATGGCGCTCGCTCCTTGAACGAAGGCGGCTTGCAATCAGTGCCCAAACTTCATTTCCCAGGTGGCGCCCTGATCGGATGCTCCGCCGGGTTCGTCAACATTGCCAAAATAAAGGGTACTCACAACGCAATGAAGTCCGGTATGCTCGCAGCGGAGGCGACCGCAGAGGTGCTTACACAATCGGAAGCTGATACCGACGCTCCGAGTGACATGAGCCCGTACGATGCTGCAGTTCGGAATAGTTGGGTGTGGTCAGACCTGAACGAAGTGCGTAACTTGCGTGCGAGCTTCAATACGTCGTTGGGAATATGGGGCGGCATCGCCTACTCGGGCGTGGACTCGCTCTTCCTCAAGGGCCGGACGCCTTGGACGTTCCGCAACAAGAGTCAAAGTTCCGACGCTGCACACACGCGCACGGCCAGTCACTTCAAGCCCATCGATTATCCCCCACCTCAACCGCCGCTATCGACCGATTTGTTGACTTCTCTCACACTCACGGGAACCAACCACGCCGAGGATCAGCCTGTCCATTTACGTGTTCGCAAGGACAGTGTGGAAGACATGTCTTTGAGAAGAGAACACGTCCGCCGAAACGTCGGCGAGTATGCCAGTCTGCTTCAGCGCGCATGTCCAGCTGGTGTCTACGAATACATCGAGGATGGAGCAGTTTCCAAGGATGAAGGATGGCATGGTAAGAAATTAGTGATCAACTCCCAGGTGAGTACTCGGACTTTTACATGCCTGAAGTGATTGATCATGTCTCTCATTGCCGCAGAACTGTATCCATTGTAAGCTATGTGATATCAAGGTTCCTACTCAAGACATCACGTGGACTGTGCCCGAAGGCGGAGGGGGTCCTAAGTACAGTGAGTCTGGTTCGTTCTCCGCCGTCCTATTCTGAGTCGCTCCATCACAGCCATCACTTAGTGTGTATGATTCCACGTGATATGTTGGATCTCGGGACGGTGTCGAAATGTCACATTAAGCCTTAGTTACCGTTATTGAACCCTTCTGAAAATTCGAGCTAAGGATATTGTAGTCAGGGTTGCTCTTTTCAGTATAGTCACAATTCTCTGCATCTAAAGTTCTTGAATAACCTCGTATAACACGAGATGTCAGGGTGTCACCGACTGAGGAAAGCCCTGACTGAGATCTACATCGCCCAGCCAGGTGCATCGGGAGCTCGTGTAGGCGTGGTCATATCTAAGGTTTGCATTTTTCGAATTGTAAATGAGGAACAGTTCGCGCACAGCACTTCTGCCGTGCGAGCAGTACTCTGTAGACTCGTTAGAGTCACGAGTTGTTGATTTCCGATCATAGCCCTTGCACTGGTGGGTCTTCGGAAATAAG
>JBBPRP010000005.1:0-43648 GCA_038093135.1 Leccinum longicurvipes
AAAGCACCGGATGAGAAAAGACGAACTAGTTGGATTTCTCTCTGACACCATTGGCAACATTCGAGACAAATGCACTGCGGACAACGGTACGATGACGTTGTATGCCGTTGCGTTCTACTCATGCGATCTCTCCGATTTAGTATTCGAGGGTTCTCTTACAAACTCGACCGATCTTTCCGGGATTACGATCAAGTTTGTGGTAGTGGGTGACACACCAGAGGTCCGAGATGCACCAGAGGACACTACTAACGCAGACGAATGCCAAGCTGTGCCCGCCGTTACCGAGGCTACCGAAGCGATCAGCGCGCTCGGCGCACCGGCCACCGTCGCCGTACTAAGCTCAGCGGTCAAGATTGAACCCAAAGTCATGAGCGCCGTACAGACATTCGGTAAAGAGTGGGGAGGCCTGTTGGATAAGATAGAAGTTTTCAACAAGATCGTGGACGGCATCACACAGGTATTTTGTTCTTCAGTATCTCCATACGTATGATCCCATGGCGAGACAGATCCATCCGTACGCATCGCTTGCTTGGTCTGTTATATCCGCTGCGACCAAAGTGCGTTTCTTATTTTATCATTTCACGATTGGCTAATCGCTCGCGGTTTTGCAAACAGGTAATGGTGGACCAGAAGAACCGCGACAAGCGGGTGATTCATCTGGCGGCCACCACGACGTCTTCAGTTTCGTCAACGACGTCGAACCTCTGAAGCATATCAAGGCCCACATTAAGACCCTTAAGCTTCTGCTACAACAAGTGACGGAGTGTGCATATTTCATCACCGCATACGCCAAGCAAAAGGACTTTTGTCAGTCGTCGTCTAACCCACAATTCTTGTGTCTGATCTGTGTATCCAGGGATTCGGACAGCGAAATACGCGCTCTCTGATATAGATACAAAAATCAAGGGCTACGAGACCAGGTTGGGAGAACTCAAGACCGCATTCCTAGATGGCGTGGCAGTGCAAACGGGGGTTACTGTCGTGCGCATGATGAATATCGTGGAGCATATCGGTTGGTCCGATCCCTCCGAACTGTAGACGGCTGATCATGGACCTCGAATACAGCGGAATTCGTGGAGCTGAGCGACATGCCATATGCTGTTGGTGCTAGATATGTGCGCGAAAAAGGATGCTTGCCAGGGACACGAGAATCCTTACTCCGTGACATTTGCGATATCCTCAACAACGCCGACGAGGATGCCCCGCGCGTCTGCTTGCTCACTGGAGTGGCTGGATCGGGCAAGTCTGCGGTGGCTCATTCGATTGCACGGCTGTATGACGGGCAAAAGCGGCTAGGCTCGTCGTATTGTTTTTCCAGCACTGACGCCGCGAGGCGGAACCCCCAGAACTGTTCAGCACGATCGCACGTGACCTGTCTGATCACGATCCGCAGTACAAATGTGCTCTTGGGGCGATCGTGAAAGACAATCGAGCGCTTCGCACGTCTATCTCACCGGACGAGCAGATCGAGCGCCTCATCATCGAACCTAACGAGCACCTCGACTCCATCGGACCATCGGTGATCGTTATTGATGCCCTCGACGAAAGCGGCAGTCGATTAGATCGCCGGCAGCTGCTGGAAGCCATCTCGAAGCAAATTTCTGACAGATCCCTTCCACCCAACCTTCGCTTCCTGATCACCTCTCGGCCCGAGAGCGACATCCTCGACGCGTTTGCAAGTGGCTCACATTTCGTCCACAAGCAAATGGGAGATATCCCGGAGGAAGATGTTGACAAGGACATCCGGAACTTTATCCACCATTCACTTCTTCGGTACACTGAACTGGAGGCCAGTTGGCCTCAGCAAGAGTGGTGTCGATTGCTTGTCCGCCATTCGCAGCATCTCTTTCAATGGGCTTCGACTGCTTGTAGATTTGTCCAAGGAGAGGGCGCTATTGGAGTCAGCCTCTCGGACCGGATGAAGATGCTTCTGGAGCATAGCGCGGATAGCAGGATCCACCCTCTAGATATATTATACCAAACCATTCTAGGCCAGCTGTTCATGCTCGGTAAAGCTCGACAATCATTCCGAGATGTGATGGCCATTATACTGGCACTGCAGGAGCCACTATCATTGATGTCCCTTTGTGCACTGCTCGAGGGCATCAATTTTCGGGAGATAGTGAAGGCTATGGGATCATTGCTGGATGGAGTGCACAATGAAGAGAAACCCATTCGACCACTTCATTCATCTTTCCGTGACTTCTTGTTGGATGAAACACGTAGTTCTTCCTTTCACATCATCATTGGAACCCATCATTCTCTGCATCTTGGGAAAGCATTGGTTGGGTGTATGCGAAGTATGCTTCGGTTTAACATCTGTGATCTCAAAGACTCTCGACAACCCAACATGGTTATCCCTGATCTGTTGGATCGAGTGAAGAAAGCTATTCCTCCTCAGTTGATATACTCTTGCCAATACTGGATGGTCCACTTGAGCAACAGTGCTCCTGAGCAAGACTTGTTGGATGATATCACAAGTTTCTTCAAGAAATTCTTTCCTTACTGGCTTGAAGCCATCAGTCTTCTTGCATCTTCTTCACCACTAGTGTTTATCCTGTCTGCCATTGAGACTTGCAACATTTTGAAAAAGTGGGCCAAGGTAAGACCAACCATTGTGATATGTGATGAATGCTGAATAGAGATGTTCATAGAACCATGAGATTGGAATGCTAGGGTCAGAGGGGTCCAAGTTCATCCAAGTATTTGCTCCTGTGCTGAGGGATTGCACCTGCCACTTGTATTTGTCAGCCATACCCCAAACCCCTTCTGACTCACCACTTTGGGCATTGTGGTCTAATCACCTCCAGAAGGATCTGTTCATGATCTCTGGACAGCCAACCAATTGGCCATCTGAGATTCATGTTCTGCAGGGGCACACAGAATCAGTCTTTTCTGTTGCTTGTTCACCTGATGGAACCCATATTGTCTCTGGTTCAAGGGACAAGACCATTAGGGTATGGAATACAACCAGTGGTCAGCTTGTGGCAGGACCATTCCAGGGACACACAGATGCAGTCTTGTCTGTTGCATATTCACCTGGTGGGACCCATATTGTCTCCGGCTCTTGGGACAAGACCATTAGGGTATGGAATGCAACCAGTGGTCAGCTTGTGGCAGGACCATTCCAGGGACACACAGATGCAGTCTGGTCTGTTGCATATTCACATGATGGGATTCACATTGTCTCTGGCTCAAGAGACAACACCATTAGAGTATGGAATGCAACTGGTGGTCAGCTAGTGGCAGGGCCATTCCAGGGACACACAAGGGCAGTCAGATCTGTTGCTTATTCACTCGATGGAGTCCACATTGCTTCTGGCTCTGAAGACAAGACTATTAGGATATGGAATGCAACCAGTGGTCAGCTTGTGGCAGGACCATTCCAGGGACACACAGATTTGGTTGTGTCTGTTGCTTATTCACCTGATGGAACCTATATTGTCTCTGGCTCATGGGACAAGACCATTAGGGTATGGAATGCAACCAGTGGCCAGCTTGTGGCAGGACCATTCCAGGGACACACAGATGAAGTCTGGTCTGTTGCTTATTCACCTGATGGTACCTACATTGTCTCTGGGTCAAAGGATAAGACTGTTAGGGTATGGAATGCAACTAGTGGTCAGCTTGTGGCAGGACCATTCCAGGGACACACAGAGGGAGTCTTGTCTGTTGCTTTTTCATCTGATGGGACCCACACTATCTCTGGCTCTTTGGACAATACTATTAGGGTATGGAATGCAGCTAGTGGTCAACTTGTGGCAGAAACATTCCAGGGACACACAGATTTAGTTGTGTCTGTTGCTTATTCACCAGATGGTACCCACATTGTCTCTGGCTCAAGGGACAAGACCATTAGGGTATGGAATGCATCCAGTGGCCAGCTTGTGGCAGAAACATTCCAGGGACACACAGAAGGAGTCAGGTCTGTTGCTTATTCACCTGACGGGACCCATATTGTCTCTGGCTCTTGGGACAAGACCATTAGGGTATGGAATGCAACCAGTGGTCAACTTGTGGCAGGACCATTCCAGGGACACACAAATGCAGTCAGGTCTGTTGCTTATTCACCAGATGGGACCCACATTGTCTCTGGCTCTTTAGACAAGACCATCAGGGTATGGAATGCAACTGGTGGTCAGTTAGTGGCAGGACCATTCCAGAGACACACAGATCAAGTCAACTCTGTTGCTTATTTACCAGATGGGATCCACATTGTCTCTGGCTCTTCAGACAAGACCATTATTGTATGGAATGCAACCAATGGTCAGCTTGTGGCAGGACCATTACAGGGACACACAGATTTGGTTGTGTCTGTTGCTTATTCACCAGATGGGACCCACATTGTCTCTGGCTCTTCAGACAAGACCATTAGGGTATGGAATGCAACCAGTGGTCATCTTGTGGCAGGTCCATTCCAGGGACATACAGATCCAGTCATGTCTGTTGCTTATTCACCTGGTGGGACCCACATTGTCTCTTGCTCTAATGATAAGACCATTAGAGTATGGAATGCAACCAGTGGTCAGCTTGTGGCAGGGCCATTTCAGGGACATACAAGTTTCATCAACTCTGTTGCCTATTCTCCTGATGAGAACTTTATTGTGTCTGGCTCTGAAGATAAAGCCATTAAAGTGTGGAGAGTGGAAGACTTCCTTACATTTGGTTCTTTATATGTAGAAGATGGATGGATAAAATCATCCAGCAGTGTTCTCTTTGGTTGGATTGCTCCATGGAATCAGCCTATGTTTGATCTTCCTGCTTGCACTTTAGTTATTTCTTCTCATGGGACTTGTCAGTTCAAACTTGATAGATCTTTGTTTGGAGAGTCATGGATAGCTTGCTGGAAGTGATTGGTCTGTTCACTGGAACAGTTGTGGTTAAGGCACTGTTACTTTACTTGCACTCAATACTGTATTCCTGGAGCCATACTGGCAGACAACATTGTTGCAATAACCTAGTTGACTTACATCTATCTGTGTTATGGTTGAGTTTGATCCAGCCTAGTGCCCACAATGTGTCCTTTATCTGGTCATGTGTTTTATGTTGTTGTCCATATGTATTTGACCTTGTCTATATATACTGAAGCTTTTTTGACATTAATACAAGGCAAGGTACTCTATGTTGGTAATGTGTGTGGTCCTTGCAATTTTACCAGGTCTGCTGGGATGTTTTTGAGGTCACACAGCAATATTTATACTTCTCTTGATCCTTTTAGCACTGCATGTTACATAGTTGTCAAGGTAGCTGCAAAGTAGGCAGAACTGATGGTGCCACTGAACCCTAGAGACAACTTAAAATGTTTCAGCAATTATGGCTTCCACACCTACTATTTTAAAACTGACATTGTAAATAAACCAAACCACCTTTTAGAATGAACAAAGTATGTAAATGAGCATGGTGTACATGATCCAAGAAAAACTGAGATAAAATACATCAAAGGTATGAACCTCCATGAAAATAACATTGCATGCTACATACAAATGTTTTTGCAGGTGCATGCTCCAACATATGCCTACTCTTCCTATTATGTCGTGTCACATTCATCTGTTCCCTGCAGCAAGAACCCACTCCTGCCATTAATTCCTGCTCAACCATTGCTGCCTATGAGCAGACAAGACGATCATGGTGAGTTAGTAGTGGTTGAGGGAGAGTCCTGCTTTCAAGTTCGTCCTCTCATCAATGGTACCACTGGAAAAGTCTGGCATACTTACTACCGCAAAACATCAATGACTTGCACCTCGGGTGATGTCGCTCGTCCAGGTCGCTCGCGCACAGCATCTTGAGCCAGTTGTATCGTAGGAGTGGTCGGAAAGAGACCCGCTGAATGGAGAGGATCGAGGGTGGAAGATGTAGTTCATTTAAGTCAACCACAAAGTCAGCCTAAATACAAAAACTTGCTTCCCCTTTCACACTCTAACATCACTCCGTTAAATCCTATACAGAAAATGACATTCGTAAACGATGACAACGTAGAAGAGTCATGTAAACTTACCCGATTGTTGTCATCAATATATACCCTATGGTAGAAACGACCTGTCATACATTCCTTAGTATAGAGAGGCCGTGCTTAGCGCTCAGTATACCATCTCCCATCATGTTGCTACACACACCTTTTTCAAAATCCCCGTCGCAAAGAACGCAACGATCGGAATAATGGCAATAATCCCCATATCCTCAACCGTATACTCGATCTGGCGCTCGATGCACAACAACACGATCGTGGCCAGACCCCATGGTCACCCACCACTACTTGAGTGTAAATTCCTCCCTCGTAGGCCTGATCGTTCGTATCTCGATCTCCTCGTCCCCGTCCAGCGCATGTGTGGGCTGGTAGCTCACTAGCAGGAGCAGCCAGATGAGTACGATCGAGATGATCGGCACAGGGAGTGTGACGGCGAACCAACTCGCTCAGTCGAGTTGGGGGTCTATGAACCCGATGGCGATGAGGTTCTAGGATGAGGAGGCTGGGGAGCTTTGTCCACCAATGTTAGCGGTGAGTGCAAATTCTAAGCTGTGCAAGTGCCACAATTGCCAGAGGTGGTTCTAAGCAGGTAAGATGGACGCACGATCAAGCACGGCGCGAAAGACGCCCTCGGACGTAATGTTCGAAGGATGGATTGTTCATAAACTTAGAGAGCGGTTGGACGGCACTAAGTGGACATACGCGGATTAAAGTGAAATAAAGTGTTGATGCAGCGAAATTACTGAATATATATGTCAGTCTCCACTCCAACGGTCGAAAAATCAGGGCGCCCCTAATCCACATGCTGGCAAATCATGATACGAACATAAAGGCCAAAAGAACCGTTCGCGGCTTCGAACCGGCCATGCTCAACAGGCGGATGATCAGCATCTGATTGATGTTCGTCTTGCTTAGAGCAGCGGAGATCATCCAACCACCGATCAGAAGCATGATTGTGGGCGAAAACATGATCGAGAGTGTGGGCCTAAGTGACATACTAATCAGCGGTATATCCAGGCAAGGATTTACAACATACTTGGTCGCATCAGGCATTGATAGTGGCATGGGATTTTTATCATCCGAACGAATGACCCTAAAGATGACCAAAAGGAACGGGACAAGGGTTGACGTTACGAAAAGCGGGATTGCCTAAATAGCGTCAGATCAAACGTCATAGAATACAAACGACGCCCAGACCTCGGACGCCCACAAAACTGTGCTAAAGATCAGGATTGCAAAGCACTCGCTTACTTCCGGGCTGTCCTTCACAACCTCTATGTTCATGAGAGCGACAAATACAGCAATAGCAATCATGAGGGAGATTCTCTTGCGCTTCAGTCTGAAGCCGCCGAGCGGGGTTGGGATGTCAATGATACCATTCTCTGCCTCTCGAACAAGGATGCCTCCGCCAGCCATATCGGAGGCATCCACTGCGCTGTGGCGCTCCTGTGCCAGCATCTGGCACCAAATCGTGTCGTGCTCCCAAGCTATATACTCACGTTGATGGACTTTGAGCTGCTGCAAGGCAGCGGAAGGGTCATTCCCCGTGACACATTTATCAGATAGCGGTTGATTGTGACGGTGAGCTTGTTCTTGGAACTGTGAAAGAAGGGAAGTCGCGACTCGACGACATCGTGCATATATCGATTTTTGAGCTATAGTAGTCTAGGTTAGCTGGGAACACCCAACACGACCGACCTCATTATACGTGACTCTGTCGTACCTATCAACCGGGTCAGAAGACCGGCTTGAGTAGAATGCGGTCGGACATACTTTTTTCAATATCTTTCGGAAACCAGAGTAGTTTACCTCTACATACGACTTTAGAGACGAGAAGGAGGTAAAGAGGTGGGTAATACTGTGCTTGAACAAGAGACGAACGTCCCAAGCATAGCTGGTCTTGGCGGTCCATATGGTCTCTGCGGGTAGAGATGCAATGCTGTCCCTCATGTTATGAACCTTTCTGCAATGCACCCCATCGGCGACTTGCTGGTGCTGTTGGCACGCGGTCGAGAAAAGGACGGACGAGGTTCTAGGCTGCGCCAGTCTTCGATGGAGGATGCGCTCCAGTGGTGAGTGGAGGGAGCATTCTAAGCATCGACACCAATCGACCCCCTGCGTGGACGGTAGCTGACCGAACTCGACTTTCTCCGACGTCGTTTCGGGGAAGCCTCGTCCTCGAAACGAACGTGTTCACCGGCTATGTGCTCGTCTTTGTCATCCTCTCCTTTGTTTTCATCATCCGCATGGTCGTCCATGTAGTGTTTCCCATGAGATCCTCGGGCACTTGCAGTTCGTAGAGAGCTCCTTTTCCTTTTCCTTGTGGAAGTTATTTTCTTGAGTTCCTGGTCGAGAAGCGGTAAAAAGACTGCATTGAAGAGGCGGCCGAGGGGATCCTATAGCGGGGAGAGGACAACCTACGACAAGACATGAACCAACGCTATATACGAACCTACGACAACCTCTGCCAATACTACTTCGCTCCTACCGCGTGCCCTCGCCTCGCCTGAAGTGGGCCTACCCTACTCTAGCGTCTATTAACGAAAAATCGTGCTGCTGTTCGACGGGTGCTGTGCGCTCGTTGGCCTTGAGGTCGACATACGAGTGACTGAGGCGGTGGTGTTCCTTTTCGAGCTGGTAAATGTGTCGCTTGAGGACGTCGTAGCTAGAATCTAGTCAGGGACAAGTATATGAAGCAGAAACTGCGATGCACACGATGTCTGCGACGGCATTAACTTGCAATTGAGTGCTGAGTTATACTTCTCCAAGACAATGCACACCAACAGCTAATCTGGAAGCCAGCCGTGGACGGGCGTGCGGACACAGAATAGGACGACGCTCTATACGAGAGACTACGAGGTACATGTACAAGGGGCTACTGATTCCATCTACAAGCGGATCAGGTAATATATAGGACGAGACACGTGACTGGTAAGCCAGTGAGGCTTGCATAATCGACAAGAACATGAAACCAACCAAACCACAACGTACAGCGATCCGCGGTCCCGGCGCCATTTCATTGTCCTTCAAAGACTGTGAGCAGACGTGTCGACCGCATTCCAATGACCCGGTGAATGCTTGCGACTCCTACAAGCCTCGTTATATAAGTCTCGCAGTAGATCGAGCTCATCAATGGTCCTTTTCGGAGCCTTGTCTCGAACGACTCCCAGCAGAACCTTTTGCGAGACGATGTATACCGGCTGGTCGGGAAGCGCTGCCCCCGACAAGTTCTCCTTGACACTACGACGCGTCTCGTTGATGAACTGTTTGCGAGCAGCTTTGTATATCCCCTCTTTTGTTTCTGTCCCGTCTTCAGAATCATACCCCATCTCTTGCATGAGGTTGTGAATATGCTGGTCTGCCTTGGACCGTACGATGAACGTCGGGATTTGGAAACGGCGGCAGTTGGTAAGAATAGCTTGGTCGGTCATCGTGAAACGATTGTTGACCAGGACGATAACGCAGTCGAAGATATAGAGTCCCTGGGAGTTGAAGTATTGCCAGTCGGGAATCTTCAGTGTCCCCGATCCCGGGACATCATACCACGCAAACTGGTCTGCGTGATTGGGATCCGGGTACCGCCCAACCTCCAAGGTTGTCTCAACGACGCCGGTCGCAGCCGCGCCGGGGTCTTGGTTGCTCTTTCCACAGAGGGCATTGATCATAGACGATTTCCCGCTGCCAGCCACACCGGCCACGGCGAAATGGAAGACCCCATCCTTGTACTCGATCTTCTTCTTTGCAGCTCGCAGCTCGTCTGCCGTGGGCATGACCACAGGCTCGATTCCTTTTTTCAGATGCCTCTCTACCTCTTCCTGATCTTCTTTGGCCTTCCTGGCCTCCTCTGCCGCCTTGCGAGCGGCCGCCTCTGCAGCAGCCTGTTCCTCTCTGGCCTTCCTCATCTCTTCTTCCCGAACTCTCCGGCGTCGATCTTCTTCTTCCTGTGCAGCGACTGCAGCCCGTCTCGCAGCTTCCTCAGCAGCTCTGGTACGTTCTCGTTCTTCCTCCAACTGCCTCTTCATCTGCTCCTGACGCTCGCGCTCCTGCCTCGCCAGCGCCTCCGCCCGCTCCTGGGCGACCCTCGCAGCATGCGCGGCCGCCTCTGCCTCTCGACGGATACGCTCGGCTTCCTCTCGAGCGGCCTCGGCAGCCCTCTGTGCAGCCAGCTGTGCTTCATGTTCCCTCCGCCTCTGTTCCTCTATCTCGCGGGCGACTCGCTCCGCAATTTCGCGCGCCTGCCGCGCAGCTTCCTCTGCCTGCCGTTGCTGTTCCTCTGCTTGTCGACGGGCTTCTTCGGCCGCTCGTCGCTCTTGCTCGATGGCGTGCCAGTCGGGTTCACAGTGACTCGAGTGTCCACCTCCCATGGTCAGGGTTGAAAGTCGGGGGAGAGGGCGGTGTTGCAGGAGGGTATGAGTTGTATGGAAGGGGAACGCTTGCAGTGGTTTAAATGCAAAGGACCACGGGGCAGTGGGGCTTCGCTTAATAACTATGACGAACGCAACTGTGAATTGTCTCGTAGCTCGTTTCGTAAGATCATCGTCGGCCCATCAACCGAAGCCCTAGGCCGGTTCTCGGAGGAATATCTGAGACGGGTGCTTCCGAAAAGATACAATCTCAGAGAAGAATGGAACGGTCGATCAGTTGAATTTATGTGATCGTGATTTCTAATAGCTCTACGCCCACCACATGCAAAAACTTGAGGAAAACGTCCAGTGGTCTTCTTACATCAAAACTGCGTGCGCGTTTGTATAAGAACACCATTACGTGCGCACAGCTGGCAGGATCTGAAAACGTCAACTTCTTTTGACCGAAGACACGAGGTGAACGCCACACCTATATCACAAAGTCCGAGTCTAAGGGTGCAGGGTGACACTTCTTATAGGTCTCGAACGTTGCCTGCCTCCGGCCCCAAACCGGATATTATAAACCTTCGCCATCCCCACTTATATCACAAATTCTTGAGGATTTGGGGTGTCTTTTTATAGCGCTCGAGCGCTGTTTTACCTTCCTCCGATTGCAAACTGGATGTTATAGACCTTTGCCATCCCACTCGTTGGACCCCCATCGCCCTCCACTCTGCCGATCATCGACATAACAACTTATCTATCCCCTCTCAAACGATTTGATTCAATATCATGGGCAACGTTTTAGCACCCATGGTCATACCCTTGATCGGTTGGGGTGTCTCAGCCCTAATGCGTGCTTTCCGTCGCCCTGACACAGAAAACCCTACCCTCGGCGACATCCAAGCTCGCCATCAAGCCGAAGAAGCGCAGAGACGAGCCGAGCAGACAGCCAGAGAGGCTCAAGAACTCGCTACACGCATCCAGCGTGAAGCAGAATTGGAGCGCGAGCAAGCCAGGGAGCGCCAGGCCGAGGCCGACAGAGCTGCTGCACAAGCTGCAGAGCAGGCAGAACGGATGAGGGCGCAGATAGAGGAATCAAGCAATGCCGCCAGGCGTGCGCAGGAGCTCGCAGAGGAGGCTTCCAGAGCCGCACGTGGGGAGGCAGAAAGGCTGGCACGGGAGGCACAGGAGGAACGTGAACGTGCGCAGAGGGCGAAAAAGGATGCGGAAAGGGCTATGGCAGCTGCGAAGGAAGAGGCCGAGCGAGCCCAGATGGCTGCTGATGAACAGCGTCGCGAGGCCGAAGCGGCTAGAGCTCAGGCCGACGAAGTCGCTCGCGCAGCTGCAGAGGAGACCCGCAAGGCGGTAGAGGCAAGGAAAGAGGCCGAGAGACGCTTAAAGGAGGGGATCCAGCCCATAGTCACGCCCTCCCCCGAAGAAGTTGCTGCCGCCAAACGACGCATCCAGTACAAGGATGACTGTTTCCATTTCGCTATCGCCGGTATCTCTGGGAGTGGCAAGTCTTCCCTCGTCAATGCCTTTCGTGGGATGCACAGCAAGGACGCCGGTGCGGCAGCTGTAGGAGTCACGGAGACGACACTCCATATGACCAGGTACCCAGATGCGAATCCCGAGAACCCCTTCGTGTGGTACGACATTCCTGGAGCGGGTACGCTGAAATGTCGGGACTGGCAATACTTCAACCAACAGGGGTTGTATGTCTTCGACTGTATCGTCGTGCTCTTCGACAATCGGTTCACGATGACTGACGTCGCGATCCTCCTGAATGCGAGACGTTTCAACATACCCACATATATCGTCCGGTCCAAGGCCGACCAGCACATTCTCAATATGATGAGAGACATGGGGTATGACAGTGACGAAGAAGATGATGGTGAGCATAGAAACAAGCTGAACAAGGCAGCGCGCAAGAGGTTCATTGAGGAGACGAGAAGGAGTGTGCGAACGAACCTGGAGGATGCCAACCTCCCTGACCAGCGGGTTTACATTATCTCGAGCAGCACGATGCTGCAAATCATTCGGAACAAGGTGCCGAAGAAGGCGATTGACGAGGTGGAACTAGTCAACGACCTGCTCAACCAGGCGTACTCACGTAGGGTCACCCGATCAAACGAGATAGTTTCCAGCACCAGGGAAAGAAGATAGATACATTTTTCAGTGCCGTTTTGACCTCGGTAAGTAGTACCTTGTAACAGGCTATATATGATGTGACGCTTTGCGCTTGAAATTGCAACCATGGTCATGTTCGTTCCAAGGATCGCCCGGACGCTGCAGGGCTGGACCGATTGATTGACCCCATTCATCGTCGAAGAAATAATCTTCGCAGCGAAAATCCAGCCTCGACTCGCAAGATAGACGACTTACTTCGGTCGAAGCGTCGTCCACTACGGTGGGAGCCAAGTATCATTGCAGCGCTTGACCTCTTCTTTTCGTGCCAGTGACCCCGCTCTACGGAAAACCTTATGGTACTTATTAGTACGCAGGCTCCTACCCACCACTACAGGAGCCTGGTTCGAGGTGGCTTACTAGTGGGGTAGCCTAGAGCCTGATTAGTGACCGTCTTCTAGAAGAAAGTTGTGGAATGATCGAATTTATATAATCGTGATTTCTAATAGACTCCATCCGCCTCTACTGCGGAGATATCGAGTGACGGGATGCCACGTCGCATCTAAATCGCTTTCCCAGTTACATCACTGTGATGTCTTACACGACGGCGACCGCTCGCTCATCGGCGCCCTCGTCTTCACCCAAAAAATTCTACAAGGGTGGATATTCAGACTACGGTGCATTTCCGTCGAGGCAGGAGCGCAGACCCACGAGGAGCTGGCACAATGACTGTCACCAGTACAGCAAGTTGAAGGCGCCCAAAGTCAAGAGTGGGAAAACGCCGTCACAATATCGCAAGCGACCAGAAAATTATTATCATTACCACCCGACTCGGAGACACAACGTGCCTCTGCATCATACATTAAGTCCGCCGTCTGGAACGTTGCTTGAGAGGATCGGAGGGTGGGTGAGAGATGAGGTTGCAGGGCTGACTCCACATTCGGATCGGATCGATGAGGAATCGTGGGGGCTGGATTTTGACTCGGACTCTGAATCCGAAATACGGTTTCCTACGCCCCCACACTTGTACACCCCAGAATCACGAGAGGTTGAGGAATTTTTAGATTCTGTGATTGACGCCCTCTCTGCATCCCCATCACTACCTGACGCTGGGCGTGCGCGTTTGGTATGTCATTTGCGCCTCATGCATCACACGCCTTTTTTATTTACGTGACGCCATCATCAGGCAAAGCCAGCGTTAATACTCGAAACCCTCAACCTCCCCGTGAATCGTTCGGCGGAGAATACCTCAAGCTCTGCCTCGTACTCTCCGACCCAAACCACTATGAACAGCCTTTCATCACCCACCAACCTCATGGTTGATCATCATCATCGTCATCACCATCTTCACGAAAGTTCACCGATGGGTGATACTGCTGCCGCTGTTGCTATTGTCCCATCTGCATCCACCTCCACTATAGAGGAATGCAGAAAACGTCTCATTCCCGTTCTCGTCGCGTCTGCACAAACGAGAGACCCTGGAAGATGGCTAGAGTCGGAGCAATGCTTGGAATTGCTTTCCGACGATCATTGCCAAAAATTCTTCCAGCAGGCAAAAGAGATGAGGCACCAACTCTCGTCTCTTGTGAAACAAGAGATGCCTGCCTTGGATGGGAACGGAGATTCGTTGAACGGTTGCCTGAAGCGAAGCAGAGTGGATGAAATGAATGCTTGGGTCAGGAACACGCGCGGCAGGTTCGATTCGGACGCGAACATGAGCGTAGCATCAGACGCTGCAACGGTGGTGTCGAGGACAGGCAGTGATATCACTTTGGTTGATGCCGCAAGCAGACAGTGGCCTCCCAACTTGTCGCCTCGTTCCCAGGCTATATTGCCACCAAACAATTGGCTTCCGTTTAGCGCCGGTCAGGTCCTGCCGTTAGTCGCTTCTCCCGTTTCTACCATCACGCAGGACCAGCACCTCACACCGGGTGCGTTTGAGCTCTTCCATCAAACGCCCAACATGTCAGCGCTCGTTCAAGAAACAACGAGTCAGCTAAAGACAGAGCTCGATGTACTCGACGTATCTGTGGGACAACCCGGGCCAGTGCCAACTGGACCAGCGGAGCAGTCATTGGGTCATTCTGATCAAGTTATGGATGTTACTACTACCTCTCCGATTTCTACTGTGACCGACTTTGTTTCGCATCGACCAACCGAACCCGGTATTTGGTTCAGACAGCGAGGAACGCAGTACAAAGAGATCGTCGATGTTGACATAGAAGTGAACGACGAGATATTCTACGTGACCAAAGATCGGTACGTGCTTTCGATATTCATTCGTTTCCCTGCCGTTGCAAAAGCAAAGCTGGTGGGGATCCACTCATCCATTGCAAACCTCCCTTACTTCCTTGTAGCCAGCCATTTAGAATACGGAAGCTCCTCCGTCTCTGTTCATTTCCAACTGACAACGGGACTCCGAACGGCGATGGAAACGAAGCGACGACAATAAAAACCGCAGCACCCGATGCTTCGCTCCAAGAGGTCCTCGGCTACCATGCGCCACTGCAATGGCCCAGAAAGGGCAAGCTGATCGTTCAAGTCAACCCCGAATCTGAGCGGAGCAAGACTTGGTTACCTCATAGCTTGGTGGGTCTCTCGCATCTCCTGCGCCTTCCCCCTTCGCGGCCGTCCGAGGTCGCCTGGTTGGTTGGATACCTTTGCCGTCGATAGTCACGCAGTCATTGGCGCCGTGTGGCGCGCCACACTCATGATCGCGATCATTTTTTTGCCTAACATAACCATCACCCGTTTTCTCATTCAGGAATCCGACCCGATTGACGTCACGTCATGCATGCACCCCGGCAAGAACACCTTCCGTTTCATCCAACTCTCAGATCTCTCCTCGTTTTCGTTCGTGCTCGTTGCATCGACACTACCGCGTGAAGAGGAGTGGCGGAGTTGGGATTGGGAGTCGTACGTCGAGCGTCCGCATGCGAAGCTTCCATTTTTTTTGGGAGATAATATTGACGACAATGACGAAGACGAGAGCGGGCTGTCAGAGTTTGCACACATTCCTGTCACTGTTCGGTCGTGACCCTTTTTTTTGTTTTCTCTTTTTTAGCTTATAGTCATACCACTCTACATTTGATTACAGTATGTTTATTGCGCTACGTATGCACAGGATGCACTTTATGTTGGTTGGTGTATGCGTACAATGCATCCTCCCTCATTCCTGCGAGCACTAGGTACATCTCGCGCAAATAGACCCACCGGTGAGGATTCTTTGTCAAGTCGCCATGATGACCGACTGTGGCTGCGGTTGCGCGGGACTGATGCTCATCCCACCAAACGATTCTCCCAACCTATCCGCGGCGGAACTAGAATCGTGTGTTGATGCCCTGGGGATTTGCAATCCAGACACCGCCGAGTCGCCCAGGTTCACGGAGTGCATTCCAATGCCGTTGGACACTTCGACATCACCATCGCCCTCCTCATCTTCATCCTCCTCATCATCACTCTCCTCGTCGCCCCCAATCGCGACGGCCGACCACTCCCGGTACACACCCCGTATATACTCGCTCGACCGCGGAAGCTTGTATGGGTCGAACGGGAAGAACGCGTGCAGCTCTGTCGACAAGAGCTCCTCCCCGTTTCCGATCACGCGTGGGAGTGATCCTGGACTTGGATTGTACTCTGACCGCCTGTTGGCCTCGATAATGGAGTGGCAGTACACGAAATCAGTCGCGCGTGCGACGCGCGCGAACTGCATCACGACGTTTGGCGAACAGACCTGTGCGAGGCAACACGCGAGGATGTGAGACGAGAGCGAGGGGGAGCGCATATACTCACCTTCAACGGATTCAAAGGCGAAGTGATCACCCGCTGCACCACGTCCAGCTCGCTCATCCACTTCTTCCCTCCACGACCTTCCTCTGCCACCACCTCCTCGAACTCCAACTTCCCCTCGAGATCCCTCCACCGGAAACAAAATATCAGAAACACGGCCTGCGCGATTGCGTAAAATACGCTGTGGTGAGCTATGCTGGGCAGTTCCTGCCCGGTCTGTACGATGCTATCGAAAGCGTCCAGGTGGCTCTGCAAGAACGTGCATAGGACGGCCACCATCTGGCGGGTGCCCTCGCGGTCAACGAACTGGGCACGGCTGACAAACGAGGCGATGTAGCTCGCCGCAGCGGCACGCGTCACTGTGGGAACTTCTTGCCCGAGAAGCGCCTTCTCGACCAGCAGACCTTGGAAGAGGTCGCTGAACTCGGGATCGAGGGAAGAGTACCAAAAAATGAGAAATTGGGTATATCTGGATTTGAAAGTGCGGATGATGGACCGGTCGAATATTGCCAGAAGGGTGTGGAATTGGGCAGTACGCATAGCACGTCCGGATTCTGGGGAGGGCGACCGGGGAGCGTCTAGCGGTGAGAATGGACTGCTGGGGGCAGCACTGGGTGGGGATGCTTCGGTAACATAGTGTAATCGATTAAAGTGATCGAATATCAGTTTGAGAATGCAATCGAGTTTGTTGACCATCTCCTGCATATGTCGCACGTTAGACGGCAGTTCCTCACCATCCTCTGAACCGTCGTCGGACGAAGCGTCCGTCGAAACGTCGGATTCGGGATCGTCATCCCCATCATCCGATTCTTCGTTGTCGCCTTCTTGACCGACAACAACATCGAATGGGTCGAATTCAAACAAATCGCCAGTCTCCGCTGTATCATTCTGTTCGAGCTCTTCCAACTCTACTTGAATCTCGACCTAAGACAACATTTAGTAGGAACACGCGTCTAAACAAAAGCCCTTCGTACGTCTATTTGAAGGGCTCGATCGATGATCAGGGCCAGTATTCGGTCCGCCAGCTCGGAGCAGTATTCCGTTACTCGTAATAGGTTGCGTATGTATGTCACTTGTGCGACCTGTGATTGACGTTTATGAGGGAAATTTCGGACAAGAAGAGGATGCAGGGTGGAGGGAAGGGTGGGTATGAGGGACAAGAGGTGGCGGAGCAGATGATGCAAGCGGTCGTACACGACACCGCGCGTTAATGGGCTTGTCGAGCTTTCGGGCCCACCTTTATTGAGGGCCAACAGACCAGATTCTACAGATACACGTCGGATTCAGATTCGACTACTATGAATGAGATATGACGTACGGTAAGTAAGACTCTGCGCTATCTTGCCGAGGACGAGAGAGAGGTATTCTGGCCTGGCGCTCAGGAGCATACCAATGAAAACAGTGTACGACTTTACGAAAGCGGTGTCCATCGTTGTCCACGGCAGATTTACCAAGGCCTCGACCAAGGATGAGTGGCGCTTCTCCAACCTGGAGAGCACGTGTGAGAGTGCGAGGATCCATAGTCGTAACTGAGATGACGACGACGCGCTTTCGGATATTTTTCGTGGGTTGAATTGGCTGACTAGATCGTCAAAATCTTTGCTCTGGCCCTACAAAAAAAACGAAATCAGTCCAAATGTGAGGGTGGGGTGCGTTGCACACGGCGAGACGAACGTCGAGTTTCTCTTGTAGTGCCTTGTTGATGAATGAGATAAACATGTCGCGCTTGAGCTGCTCTCCCTGTCTAACTCGAGAATTCGTCGCTATCGGACGCTGTGCGAGCGACAGTGGCAATTGATCAGTGTCATCGTGTGCTGTCGTCGACTTGGCTGGAGATGCCGATTTTGCGTATTTTTCGATGGTGATTTTTGGAGGCTGTTCGATGAATCTGGTCATTGGCGAGAACGGTCCCGACTTGGGCGTGCGTTGGTTAAATTGCAAGTGAGTCGAGTGGTGATCCATCTCTGAGAACGCATGGAAGATGTGGAAAGCCAAAAATTTAAGTTATCTACAAAAATAGGGAGATCGGATATGTCTATATTAGGTATTATCATGCAAATTCGAGTCGAAATTCGGTCTGGTGTTTTCACTAGCACCGTCACCGTTCCCAATGTCGACCTCGTCCTTTTCGGCCGCGCACAAGTCGTACGTCAAGTCGCTCTACCGGCGTATGTTGAAAAATGAGCTGGATTGGGTCGTCCGCCGAGATATTTGGCGCGGACGGGCGATGATGATCAGAGCAGAGTTTGAGCGCAACCGGTGAGTTTCGTTCGACGCGCTCGTTTTGTTGGTACAAACCCGTGCGTTCTCTCTAGCGACGTGTACGACCCGAGAGCATTGACCGAAATTCTCGAGAAAGCAGAGGCCAAGTTAGCGGCTAAGCTCCACCCGGACCCTTACATCTGTGAGTTCTCTCTCGGCTTGGTTCCCCTTCCTAGATCTCACACGTCTTACTCTAGCACCGTCCATGCCAGGCGGCACCAAGTGGTACGTATTACATTATTTGACCACCTAATCGTTCACTGAACCACTTGTGCAGGGAGCGGAATGTCCCGGTAAGTTCCGCGACTCAGTTGCACGCCTTGATGATGGGTTTTGACGTTCCTGGACAACCTTTAGCCTACCATTGCACCGATATACGACCATTTGGCTGCGGGTCATCATTAGTACACTATCTTGTTCTAGTTAGTTGGGAAATTCAGCTAGAGACGGGAGTTCGGAACTTAAGCTCCGTGATCACGTGTTTCCCCAAAATGTGGTCATGCTACTAATAAGTAGCCGAGACAATGCAATGTCGTTCTCTCGAACGTTGGCATGAACTACCTGCGCGGTGCAGTCAGTGCCATTAGCGCCCCGTATCAGTACTACAAAGACATCAACCCTTCAACGCTCACCGGCGCCATCGATGTCATCGTCATACGCAGGCAGTCTAATGACGGAGAGCTCACCCTCTCGTGTTCTCCATTTCATGTGCGTTTCGGAAAGTTGCAGGTCCTACGTCCTGCGGAGAAGAAGGTGTGCACTTCGTCTTTGTCGTCGAGCGACACATCCTGATTGCTGCACCAGGTAAACGTCTCCATCAATGGCAACCCCATCCCATTCAGCATGAAGATCGGGGACGCTGGTGAAGCGTTCTTTGTCTTCGAGACGGAGGAGGACATCCCAGAGGACCTCGTTACCAGTCCAATCCTCACGGCAACTAAGACGACGCCCCAAGACGAGATCCCGCCGGTCACCCCAGAACTGTCATCCCTTTCCCCAAAGATCCCAGAGCCCGAGTTCCTGGATTTGAATGCCACGCAACACGACCGTGTATCCGCCCTCCGCAAACGGCGTCAGTCCTACTCCGCGCCGCTCACTCCCCCACTTGAAGTCGATTTCCCACAGGCACCCGTCGTATCACCCCCAAACGTCCAATATACCAATGGTGAGCTCGCTAATTACGTTTCCATCAGGACGCAATCACTGATGTATGACGGCATCGTGAAGACATGGCCCTCGACATGGCCGGATATCATTCCCCTGTCACCTACACACCAGGATCACAGATTCAAAGCATCTCCACGAGCATGAGCGACGACCATATACCATTTCTGCCATCGAAACCGAGTATGCCATCTCATCTCCAAACCTCTTTCCCCGGCCGTCGCGCAGCCTCTGTTTCCGATTCGCCTGATAACATTGCCTCAACGAATGATACCCTGACAGCTGAGGGGGTCCTTCCGGTGCAGGAATACTCATGGGAATGGGGAGCGTTTCCCCAACCGTCTCCACTACAAACTCACTTTACGCCATCAATACTCAAGGGCAAAGACGATGAAATACGTCCGGAGGTCGATGAGGACGAGCTTATCCTAAAACGGAGTCGCAGCGTCCCACCAGAACTGGAGGGGAGTCCACATACCACCCTGTTGCCACTCCCGCCGGTCGACGGCCAGGGCGATGAATTGTCTCCGCGACCATCCATCCATCAAGAAACCGGTGAGTGCAAGGACGAGAAGCTGTTTGGATCGAGTGGACGCATCACGGCGCGCGATGATGACCAGACCAAACTGCAAATCTGGATCGACGGCACTCCGTTTGATTTCGAGCTCAGTCTCATTGCTTTACACGACGCCATACACGACCGAGACGAAGCTGAACGTGAACGCACGTTCGAGCAGGGGATTGTCGACTATTCACAACTCATAGCGGATGAGAACCTGGTTCGAGATGAACGACTCGTGATGCGATGGTCCGGAAAGCAGTATATCACGCGTACAGCACGGTCGCCACTGATGGATGCGTTGCAACTATGGGTATCCTCGGCTAGGGAGGATCGTCTTGTTGCGTTGCCATCACCACCACCGTCTCTACAGACTGAAGAGGAACTGCTCACCTCGTCTGAGGAGCGTGGGGAGTTGAGGCGAGCGGGCTCGGAACCACCTCAAACAGCATCTGTGCGCAAGTCCACGTCCAGTTGGGTCAGGTGGTGGGGTCGGAGTCAAGACATCTCCGATTCGGAACGACCGATTATGAGGCAGACTGCTACACTGCCACCGGATCAGGTTTGATAATTATGCTTATCGCCGAGCTGGGACGTGCTTAAGTTGTTTTTAGAAACCCGGCAAGCCGATCCATGTACCTTCCCATGTACCTCCTCCATCGGCGTCAGCCCCGGCGACCACACCCGTGTCTATCCCGTCACCCACTGTGCAACCAGTCTTAGAAACTTCGACAGTGAGGAAGCAAAAGAAATTTGCTAAATCGCTGCGATTATCATCAGATCAACTCGTCAGTTTAGATATTAATTACACAATCATTTATTGTTCTAATTCTATTGGCCTCACAGAAATCCCTGAACTTGAAACCTGGTGCGAACTCGATCACGTTTTCTCTCTCGTCTAGCGGCGCCACAGGGTGCACAGCACGCATATTTGTTTGGGATTCGACGGACCAAGTCGTTGTATCGGATATCGACGGGACGATAACCAAGTGCGCTCAGTTGCTTCACCAGAGATCGTGACGCCACGTTTGCTGATCTCGCATATATAGATCCGATGGTCTTGGACACTTGTTCACGATGATTGGGCGCGATTGGACGCACCTCGGGGTGGCGAAGCTGTACACTGACATCACTCGGAACGGTTACAAGATCATGTACCTCACGTCTCGCGCCATAGGTCAGGCAGATTCGACGAGAGACTACCTCAAAGGAATCAAGCAGAATGATTACCAACTGCCACAGGGACCGGTCATCATGAGTCCAGACAGATTGATGACATCTCTTCATCGGTGAGTCTCATTTGCCCCTCTGATTGTCCTTTCCACCCATGGTCTGCTAACTTGACCGGAACAGCGAGGTTATCTTGCGCAAACCCGAGGTATTCAAAATGGCTTGCCTTCGCGACATCCAGAGGCTATTTAGCGAAGGTCCACGGACTCCGTTTTACGCTGGTTTTGGAAATCGGATCACAGACGCGTTGTCATACCGGAGCGTCAACATACCGAGTGCGCGTATATTTACGATCGACCCGACTGGCGAGGTCAAGATGGAGCTCCTGGAGGTGGCGGGGTACAAGTCTTCGTGAGTAGTTTAGTTTGATAACCATCTTAGTTTTTTTTCTGGTGGTCTGCGTACGCTCGCTAAACGTAATCCTTTATTTTTATTTTTCCTTTCAGATATATCCATATGACTGACCTTGTTGACCAAATGTTCCCGCCCATCAACCGTAAATGGGCACCGGACTATACCGACTTCAACTACTGGCGACAACCTGTCCAAGAGTTCTCGTTGCCAGATCTAATGCCCCCGTCGCCAGCGCTGAGCGCGCGCTCCGACACTTCATCGCAAAGCACGCTTGCGCGGCTACGTAACTTTAGCCTTGTCGGGGGTAAACAACCACCGGTCCATTCGAGGGTGCCCTGGCCGCATGCATCGGCAACAACAGCAGCGGAAATGGGCGCCAATGGTAGTGAACAGGAGGCCGCTGCCGGCGGCCGTGTTGGACACCGGAGCAGTCACCTCCGGCAAATGTCGTCGTTAGAGAGGTTGAGCAGCCGGTTGGTGACGCTCGCGCAGTCGTCACCGTATAGCGTCTTTGACGATTCAAGTGGAAGTGGGACTGGGACTGGAAGCCGGACATCGTCAACGTATCTGGATTCGGAGGAGGACGATGTCTTGGGTGAAGACGGGGAGTTGAAGAAGCGGAGGAGGCCGAGGAGTACGAGTATGTCAAGCATGCCTGGGTCGTTGGATGACATGCATTTTGGTTTGGACGACGATGACGGGGACGGAAAGGGAGATGGGGAAGAGGAAGTAGAGGAAGTAGAGGAGGCGTATAATGACGAGAACGAGGAGGAAGCGGCAGCGGAGGCGTTTGACGAGGACTTCTTGGCGACGGGTGAGATGCAGAACGTGCCGTTTTTATGAGGAGGATGGGGAGTGATGGGAAGGAGGGATGTCGAGTCGCCGGCCGCCAACTCCGTCGGTCGTCGATCTGACATAGATGAGCGAGCGTTTAGGTGGGTGGGTGGGTGCCAGCAGCGACGGTCCTAGGACTATCAATGGCTGGTGCTAGAACGAGACATTCATACTAGAGCAGCACAACGATCGGACATCAATGCATTGATCACGCACACACGGCAAAAATTAGCTATTTTAAGAGGACTGGGATGATCCATTCAACAGCATCTTGTACAACAATCTTTTTTTGTTCCTCGTTTTTTCGAGAAAGGCGATCGTGTATCCCGTTTTTTTCTGTCATATCCTGTGACATACAAATGATGCCTAGATGATTCTCCAGGAGGTTGGGGTGATGCTGTACATGATCCTGCCAACATAGCACGGGCCTCCCATAGATTCTAGATTGTATGTATCCGTCCTCGTCTGGTAAGCTGGTAATACACAGCCTATAACACACGTGTTACGCCACGATGCGCATCTGGTAATGGGTTTCTATTTCCCCATGAGCTTTCCGAGTGTCGGGGTGGGGTGGTAGCGCTCGCCTCCGACAAGGTGGATGCTGTTTGAGATTAACAAAAGAGAGTGCCCATCTACAATAACTGGGTTTCGATTTCATGCATGACACAGGACAATGAACGCGGTACAAAAAGCTGCGTATTCAAGTACTATTATGCGCACTGGTAGCAGAAGCGCGTCGATTGATGTCGTTTCAGGCGGCCGAAGCTCGGGCGGTGACTTGGAAGCATCGTGGGTCATAAGTGGATGATGCACTGCATTTCCTGCTTCTGCAGCTGGGGCAGCCGATTACTTACCAGGCATCCAAATCATCTTATGATGATACTAGTGGTGGCAGTCGAAGTTCGATCTAAAGCGTAAGATAAGAGAAGGCACAGTAGTAGTCGGAATACGCCGATGACCAGGCTGTGCGTGACACTGCTTGGTCCCACATAACTTAGTACGCTTTGAACCATTGAGAGACCCACACTATAGTGGCACTTTTGCTAAAACAGGGATTACAAATATTCATATTGAGTAATCGGTACTTTTATTTTAGGCAAAAAATGCTATATTCTGCAATAAAAATAATTCCAAACTGAGAATGCCGCGAAGGCATGCCCTTCTTTCTATTACTTAGTATGACAAGTTGGCGCACTGCTCTTAGACAAACAGATCCACCTCAACAGTTCCGCTGGCCCCACAAGTTGGTAGGCATCGGACTGCTGTGGAATTCGCTTAGGATTGGCCGCCGCTTTTTTTTCTCTTTTCGTCAGACTATCCCACCGGAAGACGTCAAGAATGACAATTGTACCACGACGGTTGGGCCTGCTGTGCTTGGATCATTCAATTAGATGTTTCATTGGTATGCGGCTGCGTACCTGTAATAGTTTTGGCCCACGGAGCGAGGCTCTATAAAGGTCTAAAGGCTTGGTCTGTCGTGTCTCATCACCTCACTACAACCACGACATTATCCCGACGCCTCCATCGTCTCTTGACTTCATTACATCACATCTTCTTCTACCGTTCTCTAACCTTTCGAAATGTTCATCCCTCAGGACCTCATACCAAGTGATTCCATCTTCATACCGGTCAGCAAGCCGTCCCGTTTCTCCCTCGACACATCCGGCGTATTAGGATTGCTCGGCGGAGACGAGGCCCTGTCCTCCATGGCCGCCGTACACATCTACGAGGGCCGGCGTTTGCTAGGCTGGTACAACAATCCTGGCTCGTTCCAGGTATCTCAACGACTCAGCTCGTTTGCCAAGTCCGTCTCCTTGAGCAGCGTCTTTAGCTTCGGTCCCAATGCCAGCCGCTCTGCAAGCTCCTCTCACAAGACCGTCCTCACGGACACTTCAACGCTGTTTGGCGTAGATGATTGTAAAGGGCCCAAGTTCCGCGCCGCACACTCGGGGACTGTCATTGAGGAGACAGGCTACCTTGCCGCTCTTTTCATGAAGGAATGCACTGCCTGGGACTGCGAGGGCAAGGTGGTTCAGGGGAGGAAGACCCAGCCGGTCGGAATCACCGTCGTCGATCTCGGCCAGGCACCCCCTTCGGAAATGCGTCCTGCACGTGGAAGTGCATCCACCCTCCTGTTTGCCAGCCTTCCCATCGCCGTCAGCATCAGCACGTGTGCGCTTTCCGCTGTCGTCGAGGACTGGTATGCGTCGTCATTGATCCTCATGGGCATCCTCGCCAGCGGCGTATTCTCCTTCGTCATCGGTTCGGCAGACTTAGTGTTTAGCCACCCAGATCCCGCCAAAGGGTCCCCGGCTGGTGACGGAATCTTGAGCTCTGGAAAGGACATCGTCTTGTTGAGAGGAACAGAAGGCGCTGTAAACTCAATCACCCGCGGCAAGTTTTCCCTTCGCTTCGCGAATGAGGCCCATATCCACCTCGTCCGGTGGTGCTCTTTCCTCTTCCTCATTCAGGCCATCGCCCAGCTCCTGCTCATCCCTCAAGCATCGCTGCTCGGCCAGATCATGTTCCTCGTCTCTTTAGGTGTCTCCGCTCTGTACAATGCCCGGTCGTCCTCCCAGGACAAGGAGATGATGGATCGGAAGCTCCTGTTCCAGAACGTGCTCGATAACCCGAGGTTGACCAAGTACACTCTTGGCACGCGTACCAGCGCCGTCATGTTCATGCTGCTGGTGCTTCAACTGCAAGACCCTACAGCACTTCTGAATGAGCTGCTTCCCAACGACACCAAAGTGTGGAAGCAGTGGAAGGCGACGATTGTGGAGAAACTGCGTCACCCCAATGACAAGTCGTTGCAATTTAGAGGAAAGGTTGGTGACCTAGGCGGGTTTACGAGAGAAGAGAAGGATTTGTTGGAGGTGCTCTATGGGGATGCGCAGTCAGCGTACGACGGCTACAGGGATTATCTCCGGGGCGATTCACTCTAACCGTCCGGTCAACTTATGTTTATTCTTTCATTCTTCCCGCTCCATTCTTGATTTACCACCGACCCCTCATTCCGAACTCGAGCCTATATTGTAAATTATTTCCGCCTGCACGAACCGGGGGTCTTATTGCTCTTGTATCGTAGAATATTTTTCTCTTTATCGTTCCCTTTCTTCTTAGACCAAGTAGGAATATATTGCTGAAGTGTCTCAAATTCTGGTCAGTGAGTACTGAAATCTTCTACAGGAAGAACGAAGCCTATGATAATGGGACTTCCTGTTTTTCGTGGAGTGGCAGCATGAAAAAAAAAATCAAGGACATTAAAACTGGATTTTTGCTGCAAAGGCCCCTTCGACGATGCAATCAATCGGTGCAAAGCTATGTATATGCCCAGCCCTGCGACATCGTGAAAAACCAACAAGCGGGGAAAAACAAGAGGGCGGCCACGTCTCGACAATAAAGAAAAATATATGGATAGTTGGAACGAGATATCATAGTCGCGAGTGTACCTGATATTTATGTAAACACGGTTGAAACTTAACGTCACTTGGCTAGCAGAACTACCGAGGTCAAAACGGCACTGCAAAAAGAATCTACTTCCTCGACCCGGAGCCGGAAGCTATCTGGTTTGACTGGGTAACCCTACGCGAGTATGCCTGGTTGAGCAGGTCGTTGACTAACTCCACCTCGTCAATCGCCTTCGTCGGAACCTTGTTCCGAGCGACTTGTAGCATCGCGCTGCTCGAGATAATGTAAACCCGCTGGTCAGGGAGGTTGGCATCCTCCAGGTTTGTTCGCACGCTCCCTCTCGTCTCATCGATGAAGGCCTTGTGGGCTGCCTTGTTCAGCTTGTTTCGATGCTTAGCGTCGCCTTCTTCGTCACTGTCATACCCCATGTCTTTCATCATATTCCGGATATGCTGGTCGGCCTTGGACCGGACAATATACGTGGGTATGTTGAAACGTCTCGCGTTGAGGAGGATCGCGACGTCAGTCATCGTGAACCGATTGTCGAAGAGTACGATGATGCAGTCGAAGACATAAAGACCTTGTTTGTTGAAGTATTGCCAGTCCCGACATTTCAGCGTACCTGCTCCAGGAATGTCGTACCACACGAAGGGGTTCTCGGGATTCGCATCTGGGTACCTTGTCATATGGAGCGTTGTCTCCGTGACTCCTACAGCTGCCGCACCCATATCTTGATTGTGCAAACCGCGAAAGGCATTGACAAGGGAAGACTTGCCACTCCCAGAGATACCGGCGATAGCGAAATGGAAACAGTCATCCTTGTACTGGATGCGTTGTTTGGTGGCAGCAACTTCTTCAGGGGAGGGCGTGACTACGGGCTGGATCCCCTCCTTTAAGCGTCTCTCGGCCTCTTTCCTTGCCTCCATCGCCTTGCGGGTCTCCTCCACAGCTGCACGAGCGACTTTGTCGGCCTGGGCTCTAGCCGCTTCGGCCTCGCGGCGCTGTTCATCAGCAACAATCTGGGCTCGCTCTGCCTTTTCCTTCGCAGCCCTCATAGCCTTTTCCGCATCCTCTCTTGCCCTCTGCGCACGTTCACATTCCTCCCGTGCCTCCCGTGCCAACCTCTCTGCGTCCTCTCGTGCGGCCCTGGAAGCCTCCTTGGCGAGTTTCCGCGCATGCCTTGCGGAGTTCCTTGATTCCTCTATCTGCGCCCTCATCCGTTCTGCCTGCTCTACAGCCTGTGCAGCAGCTCTGTCGGCCTCGGCCTGGCGCTCCCTGGCTCGCTCGCGCTCCAATTCTGCTTCACGCTGGATGCGATCAGCATATTCTTGAGCCTCTCTGGCTGCCTGCTCGGCCTGTCTCAGTGCTTCTTCGGCTTGGTGGCGAGCTTGGATGTCGCTGAGGGTAGGGTTTTCTGTATTAGGGGGACGGAAAGCACGTAATATGGCTGAGACACCCAAAACAACCAAGGGTATGATAATGGGTGCTAAAACGTTGCCCATGACACTAAATCGTTTGAAAGAGAAAGGGGAACAGATGAAGATGTTGTTTTGTCGACGATTGGTAGAGTGGAGGGCGACTGGACTCCAACAAGTTGGATGGCAATAGTTTATAACATCCAGTTTGCAATCGGAGGAAGGTACAACAGCGCTCGAGTTCTATGAGAAGACACTCCTAAACCTTAGGATTTGCCATATAGGGATGGCGATAACGGCTTGGGACCAGAAGCAGGGAAAACAGCGCTCGAGTCCTATAAGAAGTGAGTCAAGTGACGCCCTACACCCTTGAAATTTGTCGTGGGTCATGGAAACAAGCAGACGTTTTCGCTGGCTGGGCGCACGTGTTTATACGCAAATGAAATTCAATAGAAGGCCGTACACGTAGTTTTGATGTAGGGGAGTTTGTGACACATTTTCCTATAGCTTTTGTATATATGGGGCTGACGAATGGGTCCCAAGATGTGATGAAGTGATCAGCGCAGAAATGGAACTACATGTTAGAGTCGAATGAACAAAGAGCAACGGAGGAGGCGGTACCGGAGGATTGGTCCGTGAATGTGGAACAGGTCAGAGTAGTCGTCTGCAACGAGGTGAGTAGAAATCCAGAGACCGTTCCCCGCAATGTCACACGTGGTTGATTGCGGTGTTACTAACCAGTACGTACGATGAAAACGCGTTCAGCGGCCTAGACACCGATTGCGATTCTGTACACGAAGTGCCGGCTTTCGCAGTTCGATCTGCACTGGTGAGCCGCGGGATACTAGAGGGAGAAAGAAGAAGGCTGACAAGTCAGCAACGGAAGTTCCAGAAACCTTCTCGTAGCACTGCGACAAGCCTCGAGTACACGACTTCGCGCTTCTCTATTGGGCTTGCCACTTGGTCATTTATTTGTTTCTGACTAGGATCCATGTTGTTAGAACCGGCGATAACGGATTACACTGTTGCAAGTACTTAGAGATGGCCGATCCAGCTGAAGTAATAACCAAAGTTAAACAAACATGCCAGGCGGCATTCTCGAGTGCTCGTCATTTTGCGCTACTTACTGTCATCCCCTGCTTCCCTTCCTTTCAGTTCCTCTCACTCCCCAATCTCACCTCCATTTCGTCCTTCTTCGGTATCGTCCGTCCCTTTACTTACTCTCTGTATCATCGTCCCGTCGTTGTCATTTTCCAGTTCTGCGTCATTACCAGTTCCTTCTATTCCCGCCCTGGTATCAATTGCGGTTGTGCAAACAAAAAGGATTAGTTCCGTGCGCCTACCTCCAGCAAGACCCCCGTCTTTTGACGGAGAATTGTTCGAATTGTTTGAGCTCTTTGATGATATTGCCCAACGCGCGCAGCCTCACTCACGCGGAAAAATGTACAGTGATCACCTGGTATGTCAACTAGGTCCTCAAATATTCATGAGTCACGCTCTCTGGTTACTCAAGTCGGGATTATACTCTATTCAAGCAATGTATTCTTGCACGATATCCTGGTTCAGATAAAGCAGTCAAGTACGCATTGTGACCTCAAAGCCGTCGTTAGTTCCGACCTATCGCTGTCTGGCTCACTGCCAGTTAAGAGGATCTCCGACCATGACCGGGACCGCTACTTTTAAAGAGGATTGCCTTGGACATGCAGCATGCCATTGATCGACCTTTGAAGCTCAAGACTCCTGATTACCCTTGTGAGGACCTTACCTACTACGAGGACATTATGAAGGGCGGATGCTTTGTTTCGACCTCAGACATAGGCAGAGTGTCAGACGTACGACCTGGACACGATTTACCCCAGTCGCTGGTGTATGTCGCGTGCTCTGACGACTCCAACAATCTTCTTACACTACTCTCGATCTTTTCCCTATCTCGGTGGGTGTACAGGTTGGCGGTCGAGCTGCGCAGAATCCAAATCATGTCAGTCCGGTCGGCGTATCCGTCTGCACTATCAATCAACCAAAGCTTTCGGAAAGTTATCGGCATCAGCTTCGAGTGCACAATTTGGATCTGTGCACAAGAAAGATGCTCACCGAGGGAGCAGGATATGGTTTACTCTTATTTTTACTTTACTCATATATGCGCAAAAACATGACCATCTGCTATGTATTTTCGCTCTGGTCGTTGGGGGAAATGGATGGTCATTGTTAAGTGGATCTCGCAATTTATGCCAGCAGCCTTGAATGGGACCGGAGTCCGTTGAAGACCTCCCAACAAGCATTATTGCATTTTGTACGGTTGCGCCCATTGTAATGTTCTAGGTATCAGCCAGTATTCTTCTGTTGATAACACCCATGCGGTGACTAGCCGTCTCTGACTAGGTGGTGGACGGGCTCAGTGCAAAAGACAGATCCCTGCTCGAAAAGCTGTATGCCCAAGCAGTGTATAGTGGTTACGCATAATTATAATGCGCTGTTCCGAACTGATCCAAAGTTTCTTCCACCTATGCTACGTATCACTCAGTTTGATCATGCCCACCTATTTATTCGAATACGGATTCGTGTCGACTGCTATCTATACCTTTCTACTCATCCTAATCCAGCGAATAATCTGCAAACTGCAATGTCTGCGTAGTAAGACTACTTAGAATCAATCTCTAAGTATATGAAAGTCGCATAAATAATTCGCCGGTTTTGACGACGACGACATTCATTTCACTGGATGAGGTATGGATATTCACTGGTACATCAAAGTATCCTGATCACGTTGCACGGGCCTGAACATGATTCATCCTAGTAGACCCTCTGGGTGGGGCTTGATATGCTACAGGCAACCTTGAACTTGGTGTCATCCCACCACCCAATCAAGTCCAGATCTCCGGGACCTTCGACAGTCTCTACATGGCATTCAGTGAAGGTGAGTCCGCATCTGGTCCCCCTGCGGGTGGAAATGACGTCGAAGAGAAGTTGCAGATCAGGAGGGGGTATGTTGATATCCTCGTCTCCCAAGAGGTCGATCTGATACAATTCGAGTTCCTCTAATGCCGGTGCAAGAACTTCATTTTGACCTCTATCGGCGTTGCCATCCCGATTTCCTAGGAGTGCACAAGCTATGTCAGGTAGGTAGCCTTGACTCAGTTTGATGTGCCGTATATTCGGAAGCCGTCCCAGTATGTCGCTCCAAAAGTCCAGTGAGAGCGGCGGTGGCACGAAATGGATGCTTTGAATATTTGTCAAGGGTATGGAGCGACAGACGTTGCTCAAGATGCGAAAACTGTCTTCGGCGAAAGCAGTAAAGTTAACCTGAAGATAAGGGGTATGATCGGAAAATGTGAATCGGCTCCGGTCTGAACTGTATGTACGTTCCGATGTTCTGAAAACAAGGCTTGTTCCCCCCGAGCTGGAAAAAAGCAAAGAGGGAAAGTTGCTAATCCTTTGTGCCAGACGAGACGCCAATTGCATGCACTTAGCATGGGCTCTGCCTTCGATCACTGAGCATCTTAGCTTGATGACTGTTGTCAAAGGGATGTTTACGCAGGACAGCAACGCAGTAATCGTTGAGATTGGGGCAGTGATGGACATGTTGGAAAGGTGAGATAGATTAACGATCGGGGTAGCATCGACTTCTTCGTTTGACAGGAAATCGCCAGCACCAGCAAGGGCGTGACAGAGAGATAAATGAATGAGGTGTGGCATACGACGCAGCATGGCAAGACATTGTGCCATGTTTAGGTGAAAGGGAACAGAAATAGAGTCCAGATCAAGGGATGTTATGGAACTCAATCCCAGCGAGTACCATGGCAACGCACAGCACTCTAACACCAGCGTATGGAGGGCCGGAGTGTCTCCTGCGAAAAGTAACTCCTCTGGAACGTTGAGGTTCGTTATTTGCAAATGTTGCAGGCAAGGAACACGCGAGGAAAGGAATTTAGAGAATAAACGATATCCGTTTTCATTCGTGTCATTCAAGTAGATGCACAACTCTTGGATGCGTTCTGAATGGCTCGTCACCTGCTCCACAATGGACAGATATTGAGGTAGTCTATCTCTGTTTTCAGTTGCGAACGTCAGGCAGATCTTTAATGGTGCCTTTTCCGATCTAGCCAATAGTTCCTGTGTCCAGCGCCTCGACGTGGTGGGAATATAGGTCCAAAGAATTGGGCAATCGAGAGCCGCATCCCGCCAGTGGCGGCAAACGTATGAAACATTGACCCAACGAGGTGCAGCCGGGGAGAAAACGCTGTAACCCTCGAAGCGATAGGAGTTGCAAGCGTTATGGATAAATATGACTGCAAGTATCTCAGCTGGAAGGCAGCGATAAACGGGGGAAGGGGAATTGCTCCAGGGGTTCTGGGCGTCGCGATGAAGGCGGCGGAACAGCACGGCTAGTAGTTCATCACTGGCAGTCCGTTCATCCGTACGGGCTGGAGCTACGCCATCCATGTTGGTAAAGAGGAATGTTTGCGTAGGTCGTATACGCTCAGGAGGCTTGTATCAGCAAAATTCAGATGGAATCAAAAAGCAAAGATGTGAAACTAGTACATGAGCTGCGTTAGCACTCGAAGTACACAAGTTTCTTGAAATTTTACCTTTCGGCTTGCAACAATAATGGTAGTAGAATAAAGTTCGTGCAGTGGGTGGTGGCGCTCTTTTAACTTTGTCCTTTTCCTTAAGTACTGATCTCGCAGCAACTTGTTCCGAGACCCTTCGCAGGCTCCGCAGGTCGGAAAGCCTCCTGGGCTTTCGCCCTTCCGGTCTTCACAGAGTAGTACAAGTATTACCTCAATAATGCCCATTTCCTTGCGTCATAGATTACTAGCCTCACGGTCAGATTACCTCCGATCTCAATCTGAGAATTGAAACGCCGATATCTAACTCTCTTATCATTGCTTGAATCTGATCGCGGCGGGTGGTCACACATACTACTGTATGTATCCATTACAGAATCATATCGTGATTTAGGGAACCCGCTGGCTCTTCTGAGCCTTGCATAGCTGGAGATCGCGGGGCGTGCCAGTGGTAAGTACCGCAGAGTACATTACTGTCGCCAGATGATTTACAAGTTGCTGCCGGTTCTCGCCAAGTTCTCGCATTCAATTTTGGGGTGTTTCTCCATATATCAAATCGTTCAGCGCGACCCAAACGTGTTATACCATCGCACTTGAGGTTTTCTCGGAGCTCCGGCGGTGCGTGATCTCCCATGCGAAGCAAGTTATTATAATTTAGCGTCAAAGTCTCGCGCTTTAGCCATTCAATTATCGTTATCCAACGATATTTTGAACAGCGTGACGATGCTTACATGACCTGGTGAGCTGTGAAGTGGTATTGGCTTCCTACAGAAAACTGGGGTTTCGGCTCTGAGTATTAGTACCGCCCAACCGCTTTGCACAACGTGGAGAAACAAAATAATTTATTGATGTGGCACTATGCGGCGGCATTGTTTTCAAAATCTGCGTATGCTGAAGAGCCATGGTTCATACGAGCACTGCCTGCGCTGCGTGGAGCATTTAATTGTCACTGGCGAACCAATGAAAACGCGAGTTCTGGATCAAGCTGTTTAACCATTACACCATGGTACTTCGAGACCGACAGGTATTCGGACCTAGTACACCTCACCGGATCGCACGTCAATGTTCGCTGATCTGACGGTGGAGAGCTCAAGTTCAGTGGAGCGCATAGCGTATATTACTTTTTCTATTTGGCACAACATAGGCCTATATGACTTCTGGCCCATCATTCAATGTACCAATTAATGTATGAAGATTTCTAACGATCACTTGATGTCAATTCGGTAGCAGCTTCTCCGCTCTCACTACAACCGGTATAACACCTAGCCAACTAACAGGTTAGCGGCTCGGGCTCCCCGAAAGATAAACTGACGACTCACCTCCAGTTGGGAGACGCCAAGGCCGATGTTCACAGACCCGCAGGACAGAATCAATAAACATAACGTGTGACGTGACTGAAATATCTGGAACCGTTCAACCTTTAGTGCCAGCAATAACGCGTACAATAATGTTTTCAACGCACAGCGCTCCTCGTCATCGTTGAATATCATGTCTAGCACTTTCTTGGCACGGACGTCGATATCCTCGGGCGTCTCTCGGCGATCGAGGTCCCAGGTTTCGTCCTCTTCCGTAAACCCTTTCTCGAAAGGGTAATCCGGAAAGTCCTTGGCGATCTCCGACATCGTACGTCTCTTATTGCACGTTGATACACCGTTTCTCTCGCGGATATTCTGCAGCGGTAGTGTCCAAAACTTCTATCATTGATAAAACGAAACCCTACCTCTACGATGGTAGTCTTGAGATCCGGCCGGATGAGTCCTCGGAACGTAACCTGGTTAGTCTTGATCGCGCGGGACAAGGGGCTGCAGTACAGCTTCTCCGGAAGAGGAATACCGTGCTCAAGCTCTGTCTTCCATGCGCGATATGCGTCTTCCGCCTGCTCCATTCCCAGCGCTGTAAGCTCGGGATCGGCTGTGATAGATAACCAAAGATGAAATAAAATAAAATAGCCCGGATCAGAGGCATGTCGGACTTGGCTCGGGCGAATGATTACTCACGTCCCCATACAAACTCTCCGTCTCCGTTGCGTCTGGCCCAGTAGCTGCAGTGCGAGAAGGAGATGAGATTCTGCCACGCGACTGAACCGCAGATTAAGCTTGCCTCGCCCATTCCTGAGGTCACCGAGCCGGTCAGTCCCAATCAAATCAAGTCATGAAGTGAGTCTGAGCGCGACGTGCCTCTGCGTACTTTTCCACCCCCAGGTTATCTGAAGGTTCAGATGAACGACGGATCGTGAATCCGCTAGAGGAAACGTGGTATGATTAAGCGATGCGACGTACGGTATCCCTCGCCATGTCTCCCCAGAAAGACGACCTTGTAGCACGTCTCCGGTGGCGTGCTCACATGGAGTCGCTCGATTTCACTTTTTAATTTCGTCCAGCGATCAGCACTGTCGTCCTTGAGCCCGAAGCGGGGAGGTATCTAGAAGAGACACGAGCTCATTCAAATGTTCTCCGCGGTGGCCCGAGTCTGGAATAAGGCTCACGGCCTGCAATCATGAGAGTGGGTAGATCAGATCGATGATCAGTACATCCTGAAGCGAACAATAGCAGGGTGCACATACGTGGTCCTCTTTTGACTCTGGATCGTCTTGGAGGAAGAATCCAGGTACGGTCTGGCGAAAGAGATAGGTCAGCATAGTACTAGACCATTGATTAGTCTGAGGTGAATTTGCATCCACCCGCGGAGGGAGTCGTCTAGACTCACCGTGTAGCGTCGTAGTTCGCACATGGACGTCGCAGGCAACGCCACTCAGGTTGTGTTCTACCCCGAGCCCGTGGACTGGGGGACTACCCCACGCTGCAAGGCCGAGGTGCCACGAGGTAGCGGTGTCGAAGGTCCTAGCTGTTGATGACGACAGTTCAAATTTCAAATTCAAAATGAATTTTCGTGCTGGAAAACCGACGATCATAATCAAAAGATGAGGTTGGTCCTCCCCTGCGGGCATGTTAGCACTGGGTCCGAAGGGAGCTTTAGGCATTTATTTCTGGGCCATCGCCGCCACGGTTGTGCACAAGGGCCTCGATTCAACTATACTAACTACCTACGGTTCGAGCATACAAAGACAGCTACCTACGGTAAATATATTCATGGTACACATAATTGGAAGATCGAAATCAGATGTCGATGCCAAACCTGTCAGCAAGCATAATAGTACTACTGTTGGCGGAAAGCAACAAGGGGACCGAGAACCACGACGAGCGGAGAGGGACAACAAGCAATCGGAAATGAAAACGATGCTTTCAAATAGGTTGTGAGAATAGTCGATCTCGAATTTCAAAGGAGCAGTTCCAAATGTAGGAAAGAAATGATCAGTTAGAAGCAGCGTATTGAGCGTAACCACCATAAGCTGCTTGAGCATCGCCGTACAGCGTCTCGAGCAGGGATTTTTCTTGCGTGCTAAGCCCGTCCACCTCCCAGTCAGAGACAGCGAACTCAAGCTTCTCCTTGTTGAGGAGCCGCCGCACAATCGTCTCCTTCCACTGCCTCCAAACCTTTGTGTCATTGGGGAGGAGTTCGTTAAGGAATCTGATCGGTTCTTCGGGCTGAAGAATGAGAAGGGCGAAAACAACGGTGGTTGTGAATGTGCCTAATGTGTACTTGGTCAAAAACGGTTTCTGGAGTACACTGTTGAACAGGATGTCCCCTTGGATCTTGTCCTTGTCCAAGGATGCCAACCAGGAGTTGTAAATCCAGGAAACACCGAGGGAAGCGACAAAAAGAATTTGACCAAACAGGGAAGCTTGGGGGATAAGGAGCAATTGGGCGATGAATTGGATAGTGAGAAGTGCGGAACACCATCCGATGCTTCTTAACTCAGCCTCACTGGAGAAGCTGAGAGAGAAGCTCCCACGGGTGATAGAGTTCACGGCACCCTCCGCGCCCTTGAGCAAGACGATCTCCTTGCCTGAACCGAGGATGCCATCACCAGGAGGGGATCCCATGGCGGGGACAGGATGTGTGAACTGGAGCTTTCCTGAACCGATGACCAGAGAGGAGATACCGTTCGCGAGGATACCCAAGAGGATCAACGAGAACGCATACCAGTCCTCAAAAACACCACATGCCACACAGCTGGTGAGGCTGACAGCGATGGGTATGCTGGCAAAGATGGGGGTGTAGGGATTGATGCGTTTGGGATACATGCGCGCTGCAGGGACGTAGTTGAGGTCGACAACAGTGACTCCAACGGTCTGTGTTTTTCTCCCCTCAACAGCCTTTCCGTCTAGAGCAGCACATTCTTTCACAACAAGGGAAGCCAAGTAACCAGTATCCTCAATGACAGTACCTGAGTGGGCGGCTCTAAACTTGGGACCTTTGGTGATATCCAACTCCACCAACTTGGCGGGATCAATATGAACACCGGGAAAAAAGTTGTCGTGAACCCTTGACTTTGTGAGGAGACCGAGTCGCTTGGAAATCTGGTATGATCCTGGAGAATTGTACCATCCTAACCACCGTCTACTCTCGTAGACATGGACAGTGGCTATGGCTGACACAGCCTCGTCCCCACCAATGACGCCAGCCACGCCAGAGGTACCGAGGGTGAAAGGAGAAGTGTCAAGCGGCAACGTAGGGGAAACCATCGAGCGACGAGAGAGCATACTAGAAATATCGAAATTATATATATCAATGCGGTTGAAGATGCAAAGAAAACCCTACAAGGAGACCATCGATGAAAGGATTGAGTTCATACAGCAAGTTTTAGCGTTTGGCTCGTATTTCTATTCGGGGATAAATCGGAAAACAGTAGCGCACGGGGTGTGAAATGAGGATTCGTTCGTGAGGCAAAGGATTTATATGTTCGTCGCGGGTGTGGTGTCAATCGATAAGAAGTTAAAAGGCCATCCAGGCGCTGAAGCAGCGTGGGTCTCAACGTGTATCATTACGTCATTGGAGTGAATAACGCGTGAGAGTTGGCCCATTGATCGGGACCAACCACCAACCAAATTGCCAAGGCACCACTCCGAGTCGCACCGCCGCATAAAACATCCACCTTGTTGATATTGTCTATTGTAAACTCAACCTGACGTTCGGACATTGTTCGTGGCACACAATGCATGTTCTTTCGCCGACATGTGCCCCGACAACTACAGCTCCAAGCGGAACTCGCTCAATCTAAACGTCAGTGGAGTCGGGTGTACGAAAACACGCCCCCGGCGAGCCGCATCTCCAACGGGTTAGAGAGCCTCTCCAAATTTGAGAACTGCTTTCCATTGAGCTCCCCGTGAACTGCGGGAACTGACACAACGGTTTTGGTACGTACCGACTTTAGTTGTACACGTGATGGCCACTTGATGGAGGGGTTGGAGGGCGGGCATGGAACCTCGAGTTATTTCACAGCTTCAGTGACCGCGAGGCAAGCATTTGGCGAGCGGGAGCATTCTCACTGATGCATCACAGCACGTTCTTGTGGCCACTTGGACCCTACTACGTCATTTCCCATTGTCAACCCCTGGAGTTCAGAAAAATTTCAGTTAGATCTGGGTGGTGGTGCGCTTTCGGCCAATGACCCATGTTACAGGCGATAATTAGTAACGGGAGCGTCGTGCTGAAGAGGTCGATAAATTGTCTTGGTACTTCAAGGATTGGAATTTCCAAATGTGAAATTGCAGCCATTTACTCATGACTAGGACTCGACGCATCGAAAGTGAAACGCAAAGCCGTTGTGGACACTTTGCACCCGAATCTTCATCAACAATCCACTCCAGCTTGCAAAACACCTCATTGTTCATGCTGTGTTATTCTTTTCATTACATCTGGTGATTATGGAAGATGATTCAGGGTAAAAAGATAGTGATATCCCACAAGTGCAGCATCGTGTTTTCGAAGATGACGTGAATGATCGATGATCTACGATAAGGTATTGACCTCCCCGAACTCCTCGGGAGATGGCGCGAGGCACAGCGTCAATCTACTGTTTCGACTTCCAAGTCTAGGAATTCAACGACATGTCTCCTCACGCAGTCATTGAACGCGCCTAATATACAAGATTAATTGCTTTCCCAAATCTTGAGAGGGAACGGAGAGTCACTCTTCGAGAACAGGATTATATCAGTATATTTCTTGCCGGTCGCTATCTCTCGTTTTTACTTAATATTGAATAAGCAGAAAATAAGCTAGGCGGGGTGCTATAACTCTTTCTGTCCTCTTGACTGTGGAGAACGAAAAATCGCCAACATAAGTTATGAGTCAGTTCACGAGACACACGAAGAGTAGCTCTAATGTGTCCTTAATCGATAATGATGGCAAATATTACCAGTCAGGAAGGGCTTGCTTCGGCCGACGGCGGACCTGGATACTGTAGAGCTTTCGGCCATATAACGCTCCGAAATGCATGCATATGGTTCCAAATGAGTACCCGCTTTGTTCCTAACTGGATGGAACCAGGTCCAGTAAATCTGGAAAGCAGACGTGGTAGCTTGACAGATCCAATTGAGATCGCTTTCGACTCTATCGCCTTCGTTGAAAGTTATTCCTACGCCACACAATAGCACACATCCTTCTGTATGGCCTTCGAACCTATCGACCGACTCAATTACGTTGGCATGCGGCATGTGGGTCGTCGCGCTGAGATCTGGTTGCATTCCGCAAAGATGAACTAAATCTGATGATCCGCGACCTCAGAGCGGCCCGTCACCACCAGGATTAGAAACCAAGTTGCGGCAGGTTTGTCGTTAACGGGGGTACTATACTCACCACACCTTCACATACGTAACGCACGTGACATCCAAGTCACGGTCGCCGTAACCCGGAATCCAAGAAAAGTGTCCTCTGGGTCGTGTAAGTGGCCTCATCAGCGGACGGACAATCCTGCCGGGTATTAACCCAATCTGAAGGCCAGCGTCGCTGATCAGACTGATCACGATGTCTTCTCGCAAGTGTGATTCACGTGACGAAAAAATCAAGTCACGTGTATATACGCGTTAAATAGACAAAAATTAAGTATTTGGTATTGTAGGTTGGAATTGTTTGGCCCAGGTTCGCCGACGGACTCTTGAGCTTTGCAATTAATATTTAATCCAGATACTTCTCTTTCCTTTCTTCTTCTTGCTGCTCAAGACTTTACGCCTTTTTCGCTCTAGAGCAAAGCCGGTTTCTTTGTCTTCTTTGTTACGAAGGTTTTACTACGCTTTCTTCCGCACACACGCACCTACGTTCGCTCACCAGGACTCAGTCAAGAATCAACGTTTCCGTTCACGATGTTTCCCCTCGTTCTCACTGTTGCACTCAGTTTCTTTTCGTTCTTAGCTTCGGCCTTTGTCATTCTTCGTATGGTGATCCCCATCTTGCCTCCTCACCCTTTGAGTCGACGTGTGGCTCCGGTAAGCTCATCGCTTTTCGGACCGGTTGTCTAGTAATTAACATGCTGTGCATAGTCCGAGTTTGGACTTCCCAATTATAACTTCCACTCTCTTTCGTCGGCTGACAAGAGTCATCTCTGGCTCGCCTCGCTCGATCTCCTGGCTTTGGGTGTATTCATCTGGCAAGCTGTGTCAGAATATTATGCCGGGGAAACTGGTCTTGCCGACGCCAGGGATGTTGCTACCCCAGCTAGGCTGTGGTTTGCTTTGACAATCAGACAGACCTGCCTCCTTGTGGTTACAGGGTTGATCCTTGTTCACATCCGCATGGGTCGTTCAGTGTCGTTTGGCCGGAACCATTGGATGATTTGGGCCCCAACACTGCTCCTGAGCTTCACATCGACGACACTCGCTTCAGTACTTTCGAGCGCGGGTGTTCCCGGCTTCTTTGCTGGCATTGCTGCTTATTCCGCTACTACGGCTATCCTCAGTACTGCTGCCTTTGGTGGCCTGGTCTATACTTTGGTGATCATCAAACGTAACTTGGCAACTTTGAACGAGCCGGCAGAGAGCTGGCCTCCGGCAAAGGAAGTTGAACAGAAACCTCGGCCATCTTTCGCCACTGAAGACATTGATGCTCTCCGGGAAGGGACTTCTTGGCTAACTTCCGATGCCTCATCGCGTCATGAGAGCATGATTTCAAGCTGGTCCTTCTCTACGCATCACACTCTCCAAAGCTCGACGCGCCTCAACCCGGTTGTGTCTCAACCTTCGCAACCCAAATTGTCTTACTGGTTCAATGCATCTACATATGGGGCCGACACTTCCATTCCTCCTGTACCTCCGCTTCCGTCCGTGTACCGAGGACAGACTTCCACAACCCATGTCGTGAATGAGGATCTTGATCCGTTCCGGCGTGATGTTCCGGGCCGTCCTCGTCTGGGATCTCAGAGTTCTTGGTTGACTTCACCTTCGGTTTCACAAGCCACGATGTCTGCTTGGTCATATCCTACCAACATCATAGCCGGGAGTACTGTCGATGTAAACGCATCGCTTCTCCCCCACGTATTGCCCTCTCGTCCCACCACTCCGATGGGTGGTAGCGTCATTGATGTCAATGCAGCCCTACTTCCTCATGCATTGCCCTCTCGTCCGGTTACTCCAATGGATAGTGTCGCTGATCTAAATGCAGGGTTGAAACCTCAAGCAGCAGCCTCTAGGCCTGTTACCCCTCTGTCGACCGCGAAGGTGCTGGGCGGATATGGCTATACTGCAGATAACGAGAAAGGCATTGCGTCACTTGCGGTCACCGGAGGCGAAGTTGACATTTCGTATTCCAAATATGTCTTCTGGTTGCTTACTATTTGGGTTCCTTTCGTTAGTGGATTTCTTTACCTCGTGTGTGTCATTAGCTGATATTTAGTTTGCAGTTCCTGTCACTACCTTACTTGGTTTCGGTCGCAGGGCCTGGTTCTGGTTCAACGGAAGTTCTCACAGTTATGCTAGTCCTTTCTGTGACCATGTCATCTCCCCTCCTGGCTTTAAATATTCTCGTCCGATCGCCCATTCCCATTCCCACAGGTTTATTCGGTGTTCATGCCGAACCGCCCTCCGTCGTCATGCGCGCGCCATCCCCTACTGAAACCCTTGCGACATACTGCCGTGGATACAAGGGAAGCGGCAGTATAACTGTTGTTGAGGGCCGCCGCTCTGGAGACGTCTGGATTTCACAAGGCGACGCGGTAGATGGCAGAGGAAAGCTTGCTCGTACCCTTGGGCTCATAACACCTCTCCCTAGACTCGCGGTTCTTCCACCAGAAGAAGTACAGGAAGATGGCGAAATCACACCACCTTTGCCCATGCAAGAAGACACCTTCAACACCATGGCTATGCCAACCCCTCAATCAACCAACAGCGCTGAACTTGGTAGACTGCGCCCCCAATCCAAGGCATCCTCTCATTTTTCCAATGAAGAAACTTTTGCCACGAAGATCATGATCGCCCAGAGACATTATTCCGCCGTTGCTACCACTGTTGTTGTTCCCGCGTCGCCCGACAAGATGGAATCTCCCAACGCGTTCTTGACTGTGGCTACCGGAGTTGACGTGGTACCACCGGTCACCCCTACAACGGCATCCCACCTTCGCTCTCGTTCAGTGTCATCGATTACCGGTCTGGCTGTCACAACTCCTGATGTCAGCGCACCCCCTTCGCAACCCTTGCCTCCAACGCCTCCTAACATCCGCAATGCCAAGCAGACGGCCAAACAACTGCTCCATAGAAAGTCTCGCTCGTCCGACTTTTCCTTTAATGCAGCTGTCAATAATGACATTAAGGAAATCGATGCGCTTACGGCCGGCGTCCTGCCACTTCTCGTTCCCGGCCTCAAGCTTGGTAAAGAGATCAAGATACGGGACTGGGAGGAGTTTTCTCCTCCTTTGAGCAGCACAATCACGAAGAAGCCAACGCATACCGACAAGGCGTCCACTGGATTTGAATTTGGTGTATTGGGGGACGACTTTGCTTCCCCCCAGATGCACTCTACTCCTGCACAAGGAAGACAGGGTCAAAATAGAATAAATATTTCTGAGCACAAGAAAAATCACCTCAGTTTACCCAGGTATTTTTCTGTTCGAAAGGACATCAGGGTTTACATGACTTAATTGACCTTTGTAGTCTTGGTCTTGGCGAGGATGCTGCTCATAGCTGGAAGAACAATCTGAACTGGGAGTTATCCACCAAGGTCGGTCAATGTACAAACCTACCCACTGGTGATGTCAATTGGCGTTTCACGGTTTCGGGCGATGAGTCTGTTCCAGATCTCATCGCGCATCTGACATGCGCAAGTCAAGTAGAGCAACACGCACCAATCACCTGTGGACCTTTGGGTAGTTCCACATCGAATCATCCTACAGGTCTCCGAGTTGAGATTCCCCAAGGAACGAACAGTGCCAGGACTTCGCTTGCCACTCTCGTTCCACCGTCGGCTACTTCGACCGTCACCCTGTTCGAAACGGACAGCACCTTTGAACCTACTGCTCAGAGCACTCCTTGCGACAACCTGAAAGCATACCCGTACAGCAGAAAATGCCAGGGGGGTGCTATGACCCAGACTGCCGACTCTCATCTATCTAGCCTTTCAGATCGCAGGTCCGACGATAAAGTCCCCCCGCGGGCTCTTGCTCCCCCGGGAATGAAACCACTCGCACGCAAAGCAAGTACTTTGCTACTGAAGTCTTCGGCAATAGGAAACAAGCCGCAGACACAAAGTGGGGGCCTTCGACCGCTTACGCTCCTCAAGGGTCGTGGTACGAGCAAAGAAGGTGATGCCTCTAAACTTCCTGGGACCCGACCACTTTCTCTCGGAAAGAAAAAGTCGAAGTCGAAATCCACGCGCGACGAGAACGCCGATCCTAACCCTGTGAACAAGGACCTGAAGCCCCTGCAACTCTCGCGTTCCGAATCAACCAAGATGAGGGGCATGCTTCGCAGGGACGCAGTATTGCCTACTGTGGTTGTCAGACCGCCGTCAACCACGAACTCGAAGTCAGGATCACTTTATGAATACCTATGAAGACTTGATGCCCTTGCATTCCTCCACGAACGAACTTTTTTAGATTGACACATTGCTATCCGCGTTTCTGCTTTCCCGCGTTGCTTGCGTTCTTCGAACTCAGACTCGGACTCAAGGTTAAGTTCGACCCTACACCTTATGTACCTTCAGCATTGAAATGATGTCTATACCCCCCTCATGCATTTTGTCCTCTTGGGCACATACGACTTATACGACTTACACGGCATAGTGATTGGTACTTTCTTTGGATCATATTCGGTTACCTTATTCTGTTATACCTATCAGCCTTTTCACCGTATGCTTACCTTTTGTCATTTGCAACGCCGTATGCTTGAAATTCCACTGGTTCGGTTTCATGATCTCGCGCTAGGGAAAAGAAGAAAAGAAGATCATCTGCGACGTCTTGTCATCAAGGACCGATCGTCATAGTCGCCGGTCAAGTCATCTGATAACGTCAAAATGGGACTTTCGGCGATCCTTGTCTGCAGTAATTCAGGAGATTACGAACATATGTGATGGTAAAGCCCTGCTTAGTTTATGTCATTCACAGCACCTGCTGGCAAACAGCACACACCACACGTACCAACCAGGTAACCGCTGATCTAACTAGTTCGCGGGTCTAAATTCGACAGGGGCTTATGCTTGGCCTGTCGAGCATTCGCGGAACTTGGGGATGCGGCGGTGCACAGTGGTCCCACTAGATCGTCCTACATAGGGTATTGTACCCCACAATAGGGGGAAATAGCCCT
>JBBPRP010000006.1:0-42453 GCA_038093135.1 Leccinum longicurvipes
GTTACTGATACAGTGATACAGAGAAGCTCTCGTCACCGTGCCCCCCCCCGGAGCGGAAACTCTGTATATATGCATGGGTCTTACTCTGTTTCAATTGTATCTCCAAGAGAAAGGGCCTGACAGTAGGCCATCGGGTGATTCGTCCGAGACTTTTATGGCACCCTTCAAGTTCCCCACCACAGGGAAGTTGCAGCAGGGATGTTCTAATTACCATCTGCGCGAATCATATTTGCCGTGCACCGCAGACGCCTCTCGATGGCGTCATCATCTCCGATGTTGGCACCTTACCCCCCACCCCAATCTACATGCCATCATCTTTTATACGATAAGCTTCAAACCAACCAGAGTCATATTTAGGGCCTAGTCTCTCTGTCAAGATCTACGCGGGCTCGTCTCTACATTAATGTCGATACAGTGCAAACTAGTGAATTTATAACTTACTAGGGATAGACAGGCTGAGATAGCCTCAGAGCACCATTTACATCACCTTATCTCGGGATCTCCCGAGCAGAAGCAATGGTCACTCATGCCAATCTGCAGCGCTTCGGCCTCGTTTCGTACGCGGCGTGCGATGGCCGTCGTTTCGCAGGTTCTCCGTACCTTCTGATTCATCAGCGCTCGTATATGGATGAGAGCACACTCCCATCAATTTGCTTCGCCTTTGACTGAATCAGCAAGTTCAGCCGTGCCCTGTAAAATATCGTCTGGGGGTTCATTGTGGAGATTCACGTGATTTGGAAGTGTCCGTGGATGCCCCCAATGGGCTTGAATCAAATCTCAACCGCAAGAAAGGGGTAAAACAGGATCATCCCGATGCGGTATTGTTCACGAGCGCATCAGCATTTCAGAACTCAGCAGGGGAATGATCTCAAGGCCGAAGAGAGGATGGTCATTCCAGTTTGTTGGGTCACTAAGACCAAGCCAGCAACGTGATTGCAAGGCTCCTGAGGGATGGGAATCAAAGTCTTATCGGGCTCACCAGATAGCGAGAGATATCTTGGATATCTTACAATATATGGTCAGGTACAATGTAAACAAGATCCGTCGATCAGGCAAGGCAGCATGGTGGCTGAACCGTGCACCTTGACGCTTATAAGTGGCTGGAGGCTAGGTTCTGTGCTGCTAAAAAATGCAAGGGATCAAAGTAACAGGTCCATCAAACAGAACCGAGGCTATGATACGTATGCAGCGAAGCGAGCGGATATAAATGAAGAGGGTTAGCGAAACAAGTAGAAAAAGGAATGGGAAATGGAACCAGTGAGCTCTTACTTATGAAAAAGGATGGCCCTATTTCATGTTTACATACGGCAGAGGATGTCAGCAGCTTCATGTGTGCCGTACGGGAACTGTGGCCGACATCCAGGAAACAGCGGGACACGTTTACTTGAAGTATTGGAGATACTTCCCACAGGAAATTCATGTTTATAGACTCTCAGCGGCCTGACATGCACCATATCGTAACCTACCATCGATACGTGGCATCTTCTAAACCCTGGTGCAAATCCCAGAATGGCATGACGGGACGGACTTGTAACCGCATTGTTTCCAGTCGCCCTCGGGTACGCCCTACACCGTTTCCCAAGTCGTGACTGGACGACGAACTGAAGGATTATCTTCAAACCAAGGTTGCCGGGTCGGGTTCACCGTTCAGCTCGTGCAAAAAAAAAAATCTTCCAGGTACCAAACTCGGTTAAAACCCGGTCAGCGTGGTTTTCCGATTCGGCGATCACTCACCGTTGCTATGATGCGGCGGGTATTGTCACCGCTGGTCGTGTTCAAGGAGCAGGGCACAAGAATATAATGGCGGGATTTAGTGTGGAGATCTTGAAGATGAAAAGCTGAAGGCGTTCTGACGCCAACAGGGGAATTACGCAGGAGGTAGAAGGTTCCAAACACTCCCTGAGTTCGTGATAACGATAATCGCTATTTTAATGGGTAGTGAATGTGCATACACCTGAGAGTGATGGGTCGGATGTACCAAGATGTCGGACGTGGGTGGCTGTTTCAAAACTTGACGCAAGGCAATGCAAGTATAGTGCGCATATGCGACCACAAGCTGCTGGATCAGGTGGGCGACTCGGCATGGGAACGTTGCTCAGGTAGAGGGCCGAGTGGGCATCGGCCTAGACCAGTTCCGTTAATTACATAATAGGAACGCGATATTTATTACTATTATTTTCCTTGACAGATTATTAGTCAGCTACAGAGCATGATTTCATTTCCTTTTCTGGAACTATAATAACAAGCCGTGATTGGGACACCAGCTATTCGGTCGAGCCTTGTATCCCGTGTCTACTTTTTGCACCCCACGTCCTCCTCCTCCTCCATTACTTCTTTCCCCCATTGTGCGTGTATTTCATTTGTCGAGAGCGTACAATCTGACCTCTCTTTCAGCCTTCTGACCTTCCGCTCTTTTCGAGATGGCTCACGACGAGAAGAACCGCGTTACCAGCGAAACTGAGAAGCATGAGTCATTTGCGATGCTGGAAGTGCAAGATCACGACCAAGACTCCGTTTCCTCGAATTCCCAATCTGAACAACGATCCCTCGACCTCGACCAGCCCTCTACCTCGCTCCCGACGCCCGCTACAGCACCCTCCAAGCCACAGCGACCGAAAATTCCTGCTTCTGCTATCATTCCTGTATGGATTATCCTTAGCTCGACTGTTATTCTATACAACAACCACGTGTACAATACCTACGGATTCCGTTTTCCTGTTTTCCTCGTCACTTGGCATCTGACCTTCGCCGTCAGTCTTTCTCTTCTTGCCTCGTTTTCCCGTCTAACGTGACATGAGACAGGCCATTGGTACAAGAGTGTTGCAGCGGACGACTAATCTGCTCGACGGTGTCAAAGATGTCCACGTCTCCAAGTCTATGTTTATCCGCTCTATCCTCCCCATTGGTTTGCTCTTCAGTGGCAGTCTTATCCTTAGCAACACGGCGTACCTCTATCTCAGCATTGCTTACATTCAAATGCTAAAGGTATGGCTTGCTTTGCTTACCGATGCACGTTCCTTCAAGTTCATTCTATTTCCGCGCGTCACATGCACCACACGTAACTAACGTACACCTCGTAGGCCTTCACGCCAGTCGCTATCCTTCTCATCTCGTGGATTACCCGAACAAAAGAACCTAACCGAACGCTAGCCATGATCGTATGCATGATCTCATCCGGTGTTGCCCTCGCTTCCCACGGGGAGTTGCACTTTAACCTAACCGGATTTCTCATACAAGCCGCTGCCGTCGCGGTACGTGTAGTTGAACATTCTGATCAGGACCCGTAAATCGATGCTAAAATCGATTTTAGTTCGAGGCATCCCGGCTGGTCATGATCGAGATTTTGCTGCATGGGCTCAAGATGGACCCTCTCGTCTCTTTGCACTACTATGCACCAGTCTGCGCCGCCATTAATCTCCTCGTACTTCCTTTTACAGAGGGCTTAGCACCGTTTTATGCGATCGCCGCTGGCCAAATTGGCTGGGGGGTACTCATCTCGAATGCTCTGGTGGCGTTTTTGCTCAACATTGCCGCTGTCTTCTTGATGGGTGCCGGAAGTGGCTTGGTACTGACACTCGCTGGCGTATTCAAGGTTAGCTCTACTACAACTATTCGAATGTCGCATGTTCTGACAGTACGATGGCAACAAGGATATCCTGCTTGTCAGCGGTTCAGTGCTTCTGTTTGGCGCGCCTATCACGCCCCTGCAAATGTTTGGTACGATTTCACTGTTTATTGGGTGTTCCCGTCACTAAACGTTGGATCCAAGGTTACTCCATCGCTTTGGGTGGGCTTGTCTTGTACAAAACGTGCGCTGGGAAATAAAGCGGCGCGGTGCTATACCCTTTTTTGCCCCGCTAGAAGGATTTGATAGACACCTTTCATCTCGGACTCGCCACGCGGAGCTGTGGCAGAAGTATATTCATTGGACATGATCCTCCCCCCATTCCTTGCCGTCTCTACCGATGACTCGGCAGTTTTCCTGCCCTGCCATTTGGTATACGGCTTGGTCCGCTGTCTTGCTGCCGCTTTCGTCTTACCTGGTCTTTGCATTGCGCTTTCCATTATGCTTCAGATGGCGTTCGCTACCCATACACTATTCACCGCTGCATTCATAGATATACATAGCATCCACAATTGTGCAAGAGTCGATATATTCCCGCGAATTCATCCACGATCCAGACTCGGGCGCCGTGCGATGTGCCTCGTGGCTTTTAACTATAGCATGCTTGTGACTCTGATCCTCTCGTGGGAACAGCTTGGGCCCTGTCCATGGGGACCGTACCTTTTCCGAAGGTCGCCGATAGGTCGGCTGTCGTTAAGTATGCTGTAATCACCCTTGATGTTCTATGACTGGCAACTCGCCTTCCCTGCCAATCCCCGACGAGCGCTCTGCAGTGATTCGTTCGAACTTGGCCACTGGCAGCGCCCGTTCCCGCCTAAACGTTTACCAGGTCTAGAGTGCATGCTGTGTGTAGGTGACCCTGATCCTCGAAGGGAAAAATTCTGTAGTCTAAAGCACAGTCCGCCGGCACTGTAAAGGCAAATAGGAAGCAATTATTGTTCTTTTCTTTTTTTTTCCCTCTTTGAGTTCTCTTTGTTTTCTTCATTCAATTTTGCACCTCAGGGTGGTGTTATAACGCCAAGTGGACTGTGGCGTGATCTCGGTTGCGAATCGGCAACGTCAACTTCATACAATACGTAAATGCTGTTGCACTGATTCTTGCCCACGAACGGATCGGTCATAATAAGCCCTGCAATGCGAAATAGCATATGCAACAGCACCACCAGATACACGTCATATGGAGGAAAGTGACAACTGGAGAGAACATCGTCCTAGAGGGCTTGCAGGAAACGACCGAGATCACTTCTCATGTCCATCCATCATTTTTGCATGCTAAGTGGAAGACCGGTGCTCCGATGTCACGTTGCTGGCAAGAGATTTAGTGATAAGCAATGGAATATGAGCCAGATCTCTGTCGATAACAGCCACCGCTGGAGGTGTGTTGGAGGTCGGAAAAAGAGAAGGAAGAAGGAAACGGAAGAGGCCGGGTAACCAATATTGGTGATGACGGCGTGAAGATCGAGGTTGAGACCACACAACTGGTTGTGCCACTGACCCGGACCATGCGATAATCGATTTGATCCACATCACAAATATTTGACGCCAGTCGAGTAAAATCATCCGGGAGGGTCTTTCCTGCGGGTCCTGATGCGATAATATCCCCGAGAGAGAATCGGGTGCGAGCTATCTGATTCCAAAATACGCCGAGAGCTGTTCCAGCAGGAGGAGGATGGCTTCGTCGGGGCCTATTATTGTCCCAAGTTGCTTGAAGCGATCAAAAAGGTACCCTGCAATGGTGTTCAAAGATGTTAAGCGATGTATATGACTTCGAGGAGGACGATCAAATACTTGTATCCCAAGGACAATAGCTTCGTTGAGGTCCGCCATTGGTCCGAACCGCTTGAAGCCTTGAAGCGCTGAGAGACGAGACTTGCAACGTTATTCAAAGATGTCGAATGATGTGGGTGCCCTTGCAGCAAATATCGAGCGTTTCTAGTTGCCAATCAGCAAAACTGACTTATAACGTCACGCTTGACGCACTCTTGTACGGATGCTCCTCCAAACAAAGCTTTCAATTCTCGAGCGAAAAAAAGGGCTCGGCTATGCGGATAAGTTGCGAGAACAGAAATACCTTCACACGAGAAGTAGCTACCGGTTGTCCCAAGGTTAACGGTTACCAGTCAGCCGGTAGTGTATCGCGGGCATGGGCGCCCTCTAGGCTCTCAGAGATAGATTCAATCAGTGGTACAAGATACTAAATCGCAACCTGTGGAGCGCACAGGCGGAGTTACTCAGTGTGAGTGCAAAATGAGCAACATCTTGCGTGCTAGTACTTCGATGACAACGCTTCAGCTTCGGTGCTACTGCTTCTGTGTGCCGCAAAAAGGAATCTCTTACTTAACTTTGATTCTCTTCTCGGTGACCTTGAATCGTCGAATGAACCCGCTCGGCTTCCGTACCCCTCGTACCTTGATCGTGGTATTAGGGATGGACCTCCAGTTGGAAGTCTCGCCTGGATCATCCTAGTCTGGCTCCAAGATATGCAGGACTCTGCGGGGTGGTTCAGAAAATGACCTCGAAGTTGATGAGTCAAACAACAGTTACCGAACACGCATGCAAGCGTGTTCAAATCAGATTTCCTATCGGTCATAGAACACCGTAGCGAAGAACGGTAGTCGGCTCCGCGAGGAAAACTCAACCCGGAAAAAGTTTGATTGGCAAAACGTTATGACGTCCCAGCCGATAGAATTTGGTAACGTCGGGACTCGATGACGTCCCGAAGCTGTCAAATGAAGTATATAGTACGTTATGTCTCGCGAAGTTGTGTGAATGTGGCGACGGTGAGGAAGGAAAGAAGACTTCAAACACCCGAGGGGGAAGAATCCCGCAACATAGCGTTGCACTGCACCTGTGTGAGGCTATCATTGAGCGTGAGTTGGACAGATCGGAGGAGGTGGCTACGACCGGAAACGGGCCAGCCCTTGCCCGGTAGTTTGGTGCCTTAGGGGTCTATGGATAACGTACACTCGCAGCTTCAACTTGAAGAGCGAATCAACTGTCAAGCCACGACAAGTGTGTGAACTCGGAACGTAATCCGGTTCGGACGCTTCATAGGACCGGCACAAAGGTCAAGATGCGAGAGCTGGTGATAAGCTCGTCGTTGGCCGGATCTCGAGTCAGAGGGAGGTCGCCAAATATTGTCAGTGGGACCATCGATCGGAGGGTAACTTATATATACAACATGCGTGTTCGATGCCCTGAGCGAGAAGCAGGGGTATTTCCATTCTGGCCCTGACAGCTGCAGCGTGCAAGCGTGAGAGTATCAAAATAGGATAGATGCCAGCCCCACGACAAGTCACTTGACTGTAAGTCTTCTTCGAGAGGACGTGCAGTAAACATTGCATGAATAGAGAATATTTATACTTGTCAGAGCCTGGGCTGTGTTGTTCAAGTGGATTCGGAGGCTCGTCGAGTTACAATAGTTAGTTTCCAGAAAAGGTACTGTTGTGGAGATCGGTACTACATAAGCGAACAGACGTCGAAGTCATCGTCCCCTTTCCAGTGCGCTCTTTCTGTCGCTTCCCTCCACCATGTACGTTCCCGCCTTTCATTTTCTCCATGCAATGCTCACTTTTCTCTTAGGTCGAGCGTCTCCAACGCCGGCTCGGCGACCACGGCGACGTTCGTCACCGCCCTTGTTTTCAACGCAGCCGTATTCGGCATTGAAATCGTCGCATTCACCCTTCTGCGTCCCTACTTCAAAACCGTATATGAGCCCCGCACAGTAACTCCAATCGACGAGTGCGTCATGTTATGCCGACACCCACACCGCTACTTCTAACCCTGGTCTGTTCCAGAAAGCGTGTCCCGCCATTCAAGACTGGGCTGCTCACATGGCCCATAACACTCTTCAATGCAAATTACAAAGACATCCAGCGCGTCAACGGGGTCGACGCTTATTTTTTTGTCCGATTCCTCCGCGTCATGATTCGCGTGCTTGTCCCTATCTGGCTTATATCTTGGGTTGTTCTTTTGCCTGTCACCTCAGTCAACAATTCCATCGCCGGCAACACCGGCCTGAGTAGATTCACATTCGGAAACATCGAGACTACTCACCAAGATAGATATGCCGCTTTTATCATCTTGGTTTGGTTCTCGACTCGTGAGTCCCTATGCCTTTGGTGTTGATGGCTAACCTTAAACTGCGGCCCATTCGTAGTTTGGGTTTTCTGGAATATCAAGCATGAAATGACTCATTTTATCAACGTCCGCCAGGTTCATCTCATCGATCCTGTACATGCTCGCTCTGCTCAAGCCAACACTATTTTGGTCTCTGGCATTCCTTCCAAGTATCTGTCTGAAAAAGCTCTGAGAGATCTGTATGCGCGTTTCCCAGGTGGTGTGAAGAAAATCTGGATCAATCGGTATGTCCATCCTCTCCGGTCGTCGAGTCGCTTACCAATTCACATATATGCGTTGTTTGCAGTGATCTCAAGGAGCTCCCTGACATTTATGATCGCCGCCTTGCCGCATGCGGGAAACTGGAGTCTGCCGAGACCACTTTGCTTTCCACCGCCACAAAGCTTCGCGCCAAAGCACTCAAAAAGCAGGGCGACGGTGCTGTATACCCCGCAGAATCCGCCGATGATGCTGAACGTAATCTCACCCTTGCCGAGAAACTCGTTCCACGTGCCAAGCGCCCTACCCATCGTCTTCCTCTCAGCTTCATGCCCTTCTCCCTTCCTTTCATTGGTCAGGAAGTCGACACTATCGACTGGTCTCGAGAGCAGATTGCCACGACCACTGCTCTCCTTCGTAAAGCTCGCAGGACCATTTCTCATGAAACCTCTCTCCCTACCTCTGATGATGCGAATGAAGGAACAAGCGCAGATGCGAACGAGAGCTTAGCACAGTCGTACCCACCCCTGAACTCCGCTTTCATCACCTTCAACCAGCAGATTGCAGCACACATGGCGTATGGTTCTCTCGCACACCACGCGCCGTACCGCATGGCTGATCGATACCTCGAAGTTTCGCCCGAGGATGTTCTCTGGGGTAATCTCGGCATGAACCCCTACGAGAAGCGTGTTCGTGTGGCGATTAGCTATGCGCTGACCGCAGCTTTGATTATTCTCTGGGCATTCCCTGTTGCGTTCGTCGGTATCATATCTAACATCGAGGGTCTCTGTGTCCGAGAGAGTTGGCTCGCGTGGCTCTGTACCATCCCAAAAGTAGTCCTGGGTATTATTGAGGGTATCCTCCCCCCAGTCTTGCTGGCTGTCCTCATGATGCTTCTTCCCATCATTTTGAGGCTGTTGGCCCGCTTCGAGGGTATTCCTACTCGTACGGGGTTGGAACTCAGCTTGATGACGCGTTTCTTCATCTTCCAAGTCATCGTAAGTATTCCATGCCATCGAGGAGAAGATCTGATTTATTCACTTCTCGGGTTGGTAGCACTCGTTCCTTATCGTGACTTTGAGTTCTGGAATCATAGCTGCACTCCCAGGCATCCTAAAGAATCCCAGCTCCGTTGCAAATTTGTTGGCGACGTACCTTCCCCAGGCATCAACTTTCTTCCTTACGTGCGATACTTCTTGATTTCCTTGTCCATCTCTAATGCTCACCTTGTCAAACAGGTACATTATCCTGCAGGGACTCTCGGGAAGTGCAGGTGGTTTCCTCGCCATTGTTCAATTGGTTATCTACTATGTGATGCTGTTCATACTTGGAAGCACTCCTCGCTCCATATACAATATCAAGTTTGGTCCCCGGAGCGTCGCGTGGGGCACTTTGTTCCCAGGCATCACTCTACTCACTGTCATCAGTCAGTTTGTGCATACATTACTAAAATTTGTTGCTGACGACTTGTATAGCTCTTGGCTATTCTATCATCTCTCCTATCATCAACGGTCTTGCTGTCCTTGCCTTCTTCCTATTCTATCAACTCTACAAATACCTCTTCTTGTATCAATTCACCCAATCCTCTGCGACGGACACCGGAGGCTTGTTCTACCCTAAAGCCATTCAACATGTATTCGTGGGCTTGTATGTCCAGCAAATCTGTCTCTGTGCACTGTTCTTCCTTGCTCGTGATGAGAACGACCACGCAAGTGCGCTCCCAGAGGGTATACTGATGATCGTGTTGATCTTCTTGACTGTGAGTCACAGTTTTCCATTTGCTCAAACACTGCTGATGCACTGCTTTCGTAGGTCGGATTTCATATCTTGATTAACAACTCTTACGGTCCACTCATCACTTCCCTTCCCCTCAGTATTGCTGGCAAGACCTACAAGTACGAAGATGGCGAGGCCGAGACTGACGGTGTCCGCAAATCGGACGAAAAGCGACGGGATACCATCGACTCGGCCATAGGCGCATCGGAGTCGCCCTCCGGGCCCTCCCACTCGCCCATCAGCAGCGATCCTAAATCGGATGCCTTCTTTGACGACTTCCGGTTCTCGCAGCATGCCGACGGGACAGTGGATTACGGCTTTGCTCACCCGGCTCTCGCACGTCCACAGCGGGTCGTCTGGATTCCGGAGGACACACTTGGGTTGGGTAAAGAGGAGGTGAAGGCGAACGAAGCCTCGGGCGTGTTGGCGACCGTCACGGGTGTGAGCATGGACGCGCAAGGCCAACTGGAGATCCATGGGCGGCCTGTGGATCTGGACAAGTTTTGATGAGGGGAGGTGATCGCTGCTGTTTCCATCTCTCGTTTTTCTTGTATTTTTTCTTTTTTCTTTTGCTTTTTATGTCAATGATGCGTCATTCACCATTTCAATGAGGATCTCCACTATAACTTTTTCCGTACAAAAATCAACGCGTTGATTTCTGGAACTACTAATTGTCGTCCGCCCGTCGTCCTTGTCTGTAATGACTCCATTTTGTCTGCCTACTATCATACCTTTCTGATGATGATCTCTATACCCATTGTGAATAACACTCGAATCGCAAATACAATCTATATATATACTTCATGCATGCCTTCATGGCTGATTGGTGATAGCGGTGGTAGCAGTTAGTAACTCATTTTGACCAAGGGGGGGTACCGGGGATAAGTGCATCATGTGCCGGTTTCCTCGATGAAGGTGAGCCCAGTCGAACCATTTTGCGGGAGGAATCGCATAATGGCATATCCAGGTGTTTGAAGCGAAGTTCCGAACGAGGGGCAGGGAATGATACGTGACTACATCAGCATCCTCGATCGACAAGCCTAGACAATGCGGAGCGATGCGAACAGTACTCGTTGGGATCTCGTGACCAATACTGGAAGACGGGTGGTGGATAAATATTAATGGTCGCAAGTTGACGTAGAGATATTCCATCATATCGGGGCGATCTATACGTCCCCCTGCTGTAGATAAGATGGACGGATTGTGTTCATGCAGTAAGTCAAAGTGGAGTCGTGGCAGTGAGTACTTACGTTGACACACAGGAGTTGTTCTATATCGGAGGGGTCGAGCACGCTCGCTTTGATCATTTCAAGTTATCTCTCAAGAAGCCGAGATAGTGTATGCATTTGGCCTGGTCTTCGTGATCTCGGCGCAACTATTTGAGGCGCCGAACTCACTAGTCGTTACTGGTCCCATTGTTTTCCAGCGGTAAGCTGCAAATACTCTGGCCAGTTCCCCAAGCTTACTCTATCCCAAGCAGAAAGACAGAGATGCCTACTTTGGGGTAGTCGCATGTTTGCCATGAGGGGCGGCGCTCGCCACTTAATCGTAGACAAGCTGTATCCCGGGCCTTGTCTCGATCGAGAATGATGTTTTCAAAGGTATGTACTTTTTTGCTCGTTTTATCGATGAAATCGACTGCCGTTCCTGATGCTTGAGCCCTCGCTTGCGTTGACGCTTTTCTGGTTTTCGATCCACCACTAGCTGAAAAGGGCAGTTTTCGGGGGCTCTCAAGAAGCACTGAGGGCTCCATCTCAACATAGACCAGACCGTGCGACGCCATCTTCTGCGACACCCTTCCCCACACCCTCTACGGGTCGCGCATTTAATGGGGTTGCCGGCCCCTGGAATGACGGCCCTAGTGAGTCCCTCAGAGCTGAAAAATAAAAATAAAAATAAAAGACTGACGAGCACTTCACCCAGGACCTTCGTCGTCGCCGGCGACTTACGGGGATCCACGGAATAGACAATCGAATGGCACGGCACTAAGCTCCAGAGCGATATCTCCGCCTCAGGCTCAGCCGTCGCCTCCTGCCCCCTCGACGCAAACAATTAACGTCATACTCTTTGGCGAAGCGGGCGTGGGTAAAAGCGCCGTCGTCAACCTCATCGCACGGCGACTGGTCGCGAAGGTGTCCTCGAACGCCATAGGATGTACGATGCAGTCTAAGCCACACGACGTTAACGTGGACGGCGTCGTGTTCCGCATCTTCGACACCGTCGGGCTCAACCAGGGATCGGAGTCGGAGGCTAACGCACACCTCGACGCCATCGAGCACGCGTACAAGCTTATCTGCGCTCTGAAGGCTGCGGGCGGGGTGCACCTCTTACTGTTCTGCATGCGCGGCGGGTCGCGGGTGACGGAGAGGACGCGGAGCAACTATCGGCTATTCGCCGAGTTTCTGTGTCAGGGCGAGGTGCCGGTCGCGGTCGTCGCCACCTGCCTCGAACGAGAGGCGAGGATGGAGGACTGGTGGACGAGAAACGAGGCTTTTTTGAATGGGTACGGGATCCAGAGCGTTGGGCATGCGTGCGTTACCACCTTGGAGGACGGGAATGAGTCCATCTACGGACGTGCCAATTACAGGGAGTCACAGACGAGGATCCGCGATGTTCTGAGCCTTTCGCTCACCCTAACGAAGGGCTTTCAGTTGGAAACGACCAACGGCGTGGCTATGGCGGCAACGGCAATGAGGAGTCTCATCCAAAACAAAAAGCAGCCGAGCAGGAGGGACATTGAGAACAGGTTATCGAAACGTCTCAAGTTGAGCAAGGAAGACGTGAAGAAAATCCTTGACATAATGAACTCCAAGGGTGTAGCTTAGGGTAATTTTCAGGTACGTTGAGGAAGAGGACAAGTTGTTCAAGGACCTAGTAATAATCTATTAGTACGCTACGTTGTGAATCTAGTCATGTATTTAATTATTCTAGTCTGTGGTCAGCATAGGTGGATTTCAATGCAACTGTAACTCCACGACCATGTGCTCAATTACGAGTAACATGCGATGGCTGAGCGTGTTCATGAAACGTTATATGCCCGACAGTCCGTCCGCATCATATGAATCTGCGTTGCCAAAGCAAGTTTCGCGCAGTCCACGTCGTTTCGCAGTGAGCCACGGCTCGGAGAATCCAGTGTCTTCAAAAGCCTGGTTTTGTGTAGATCGTCAACTCCTTTCCAAAACGAGTCTTCCTTCTTTTGACCAGACCTACCTCGTCCCATAGACAGAGACATCAAGGCGGCTGCACTTGCTTTCCCGGATCCGGACAAGACATCGTCATCGCCAATTCATACCCCTGTAGCAAGTCAAGTTGCTCCGTCCTGAGGTAGATGAAATTTGACCTTGAGCGCTAATTCAGAGGCGAACCATATCGGAAAGGCACAGAAAAAATCAGCGTCATTACACTAAAAGACTTACATGTAGATAAAGGAGTGACCAAATCAACTGGAAAGTGGAAGACGCAGACACAACCATATTGCGAGCCACCTCTAAAAGTCCAGATAGTCCTTGCCCGTACCCCAAGTTTGCGCACCCGTGCCCGCCGTTCCGTACGGGTCCTCGGGGACTGCACCTTCGACGTCCTTGAACGAGAACTCGCGCTTGAACTTTGCTTCGAGTGAAGAGAGCGTGGCGATGAGCTTGGTGCACGCTTGCTCGAGTACCGCTTGAGGTGTCACAGTGCCGTCAGTCTGGATTTTGAGGAGAAAATACGGGTGGAGCGGGTGCGGGACTTTGTAGCCTGCAAAGAGGACTTGGGGCATCGAGAGTACCTGACTACAAACGGTGGTTAGGACGTCCGTGAGGAGAAAGGGCGGTACGCACGCTCTGAGCATGTTAGCGAGTGTATGATCTTGTTTGACGACCTTGAACGTGGCTGCGTTTGGGATTTTGGTGTCTTCCGTTACTTCGACGCTGGGAGAGCATCGTCCGTTGAGAATGGGATGTAGTCGACTGTGCAGGACACGCACGGTTTCTCGCCATCTTCGAGAACGTATAGCTCGAATCGGTTCGGTACATTCATGGTGATGCGGCGTTCACCACGGGGTGCACGATGGGATCCAGATCGCGCACGAGAGTAACTGGTGGGGAAAATGATCAGCGCGCCATTCTGTTCCGAATGCGAGGCGAGCTCATGGACCCATCATGCTCACTTGGTTCCGTTGAAGTGTAATTTCAAACTCCGATAAGCCTGCCAATCAATCGCATCGACAGACTTGCAGGCTATCGTCCCCGACATCCACAACCTCTCCTCAAGGTCAGTTCACGTCCCTTCAGCGGTTATTTCATCCTGCGCGATACTTGAACTGTCCGTAAAACGCATATATGCGTGTATTTGTTGGGATGGATCGCTGGATGGGCCAAACGCCGCTCGGATGGACCTGGATGCATGTATGCTAATCGACGTCTAACAGAAAATGCCGACCCACCTCTCGAAGACTCGCAAGCACCGTGGTCATGTCTCTGCCGGACATGGACGTGTGGGGAAGCACCGTAAACACCCTGGAGGTCGCGGTCTTGCTGGTGGTATGCACCACCATCGGTACGTCTCTCTTTGTTCCGACATGTATACCGCCGGGTCAACTCTGCGTGTAGCATCAACTTTGACAAGTACCATCCCGGTTACTTTGGTAAGGTGGGTATGCGCCGATTCCACCTGACTCGCAACGCACAATGGCGGCCCATCATCAACGTGGACAAGCTATGGACACTTGTTCCTGAGGAAGAAAAGGCGGGATTGACGGCGGATTCTGAGGTCGTACCCGTCATCGACATCCTCCGACATGGATACGGAAAGGTGTTGGGCAACGGAAAGTGAGTCAATTGCATTTTTTTGGCACGAGCGCTGTGCGACGGGTTCACGCAGGCTACCAAAACTACCATTCATTGTAAAGGCACGCTTTGTCTCCCGAAAGGCCGAGTATGTATCCATACAACATGTAGTGGTATGTGGAGCGCTGATGACGTTTGCAGGGCCAAGATCAAGGAGGCTGGTGGAGTTGTGTCGTTAGTCGCATAGGAGTTCTACATTTGTCTTAGTCATGCTGTGTAAATGCCGAGTAGCCGATGCCGCTAATATCAAGTCCGAACGAATCCGATTGGTTCGTGAGTCTAACCGGTTCTAAGCGCGGTCCCCGAGGAACGCCGGACCAAGTCATGATGCCCTCCATCTCCTCCTGGTGTGAGTTCTTCCCTTTCACATCTATTTTCCCCTCGCCGACTTTTTCCCAGACAACAGCCAGTACGCCACCTGGAATCGTCCCCTCAGTACACAACGTTCTCCCTTCACACGAGCCTCTCGCACAGCTACAGCAATGGCCCAGAGCGGCGCAGTCGCCCTCAACATGGCCCCGGACGATAACGCAAACAAGAAAGAGTCAAAACAGCTCTTTGGACCCGACATCGGCGTCCTCAGCACCGTCCCTGCCTGGGCACACTCCGTGGGAAAGAGCGCCGCTGCGGATTCTCTCTCCCCGGACGTCGTCAAGGGTTGGATAGCCAAGAGTAAAGAGGTCGTCCCGTCTCTATCTACACTCCTCACACTTCCCTCTGACACCCATCTCAGCCCTCTCAGCCAACCACAACCCTCCAAGCACTGGTCAACCTCAAACGACCCACCCTCCGCTTGGTGCCGCTCGCCATCGCACCCTCCGACGACCCGGATCAAGCAGACTCTGACCATCATCATGGCCTGGAGTTCGAGTACGACTGTGATGCGCCAAAGTGCAGGATCGATGTAAATGTAATCCTCCCCGCCGATCACCCCCTTGCCGAAAACGTCGACGCTCGAGGCTTCTCCCGTATCCTTGTCTTCCAGTCCGTCGTCGACGGTGGCTTTGGCAAGTTCCTAAAGCTAGAGGAAGGTGCTACTTTCGAGTTGGGAAGGTTCGAGCAGTCCGTTCGTCCAGAAGAAATTTCGTCGGAGAAACCCCCGGCTGATGCACAGGATACCGGACCTGCCGCCGCCACCGCCCGCAATGGGCGTCACAGAAAACGATTCGTGCCTTTCCACTTCCGCAAGCGCTCGGGTGACCGCGCTGCATCTGGCCCTGCCTTGGCTGTCGTTGACGCTGATGGTGCTCATCCTTCGGCGGAATCCGAAAAGGACAAGCCTTCAAAAGATGACATGCGGGAAGGCGTCAGGGCCAGCATCCGATTGTCTGCTCTGGACGATGACGGTATAGATGTTCTCACCATCAACCAACAAACTACCTATCTTCATATCGTCCGTGTGGGTACGCCTCCCACCGCTGATGAAGAAGACGCCAGACCGTGGGTCGTCAAAGTGGTCAAACGCGAAGCAACAGTCAGTTTCTATTATTTGGTGTTGTGGACCATCTCACTCACTTTTTGCAGATCGGCCCACATACGTTCCAACTCCATGAAATCTACGGTCTCTCCGCCCAATCATCTACCCCTGTTCACCCTCATACCTCTTCTCCCACGAGCACAGACGCTCATACCTACCCCCCCACCGCCACCCCTGTCACGCCTGCAGTAGCCGAAGACGAACCTTCTTCAGAGTGTCTCCTTTGCCTTTCTTCGCCCCGCGAAGTTATCTTGCTTCCGTGCCGTCACCTTGTTGCTTGCAAGGAATGCGCGATTAACATGGTTGAGTTTGGCGCCGGAGGAACTATCGTTCACAGTGAATCCACCAATGCAGCCACAAACGCCGGGACGGATGCTGCAGGTGGAGAGGGAGGTAGTGGTGCCGCGAACACGAGCGGTGCGACCGAGGGAAGCATCCCGACGAGTGTTCCTCCTCCCAACCCGCGTAGAAAGCGTAAAGCAAAGGGGTGGTTCTGTCCAGTTTGTCGTCAACGTCAGTGTTTTTTTTTTTTGGAAATGAATTTCGTTTGTTTACTCTTATGGTTGTCAGCATATACGTCCCTCCTGCGCATCTCTACGACGCCACCGACCAAGGACATATCGGACGACGAGAACCACGGATCGACTTCCATGGATGATCCCGAACACGAGCAGGGTGACGCTGGTAGCCCTGGGCTTGTTCCTGCGAATAATGATCCCCTTGCGGCGTCTGGCGGCATGATGAACTCGCTTCGTTCTGGAATTCGTAGTCTCACTCTTGGCACTCGTTCTGAGAGTGACACGCTTCCGAGAGACGTCGAGCGTGGGCTCGGATCTGAGATCATTGTCGCCTGAGTGATAGGCGACAAGCTCTCAAAGTGTACGGACGTGTCTACCCCCCTTCTCCCTGGACTACCGAACTATCGTCCTCATCATGACCGTGGTGAGGGTATTATGTACCCATTTTTGTACAATGGATTCGGATTGTTGTAACTGCTTTCCTTTTTCTTTATTTATGATCCCTCGCTCTGCCTCTCCGTTAAACCTGGTCGTTCCGACTTGAATGCTTGACTACATGTGTATATGTAATTGCTGTTGCAGTAAATACTGTAGGTGTGCGAGACGATTAGGACCATCGAACACTACTTACTACTTTGGGTTTGGTCTTCGTTCTATTTTTTACTGTCCCACTACCCCCTGTTTTCGTTTGCAGCGTGTTGCTATTGTACGCTAGTACGAGATGTTTTAGTTTGCGCTCTCGGAGGGTCATCGAAAGTTAGTTATTTATAACTATTTTGATTTACATAAGCAGCTGGCCTTGGCAAGACCCGCTTCCTCATTTCTCCAAAGTCCCAAATCAAGCGCGAATGTGAGTATATATGCATACAACGCTTTCGTTTTCATTTTTGACAGAGACCCGGTTCATATTCAATTGCAAATCACAAAATCGCAGGGTATTCGAGATATGGTACCGGAGCTCCATTTGTCGACATTGCGTACAAAGTTGATGGGCACCATGAGTTGCGAAGCGCCGAAGGTACATACGAAGTTCCTGGGCCATCAGATCTGTTTGTCGCGCCCGTCGGTCAGCCATCTATCTGAAGTCGCGTACTAAAACCCAGTCTCGGGATAGTACGTGCGGGGACAGAGAGGGGGACGCGTGTGGTAAATGAGGTGGGAGATAACAAGCATGGAGAAGAACTTTCTTATCAGCACAGATCAGGCAAGTATGGGCGTCTGAGCGAATCGAGATCCGGTCCTCCGCCGTGGACGATGCCCCCGATCAGAAACACGCAGTAGGGGGATGCTAAACCTACGAGTCAAGCGCTGGCAACAACACGTGCAGTGGGCAAAGGGTTGGACGAGCGATTCAATATCAATGACTTCCCTGGGCGCTCTTCCTTTCACCTCCATCCCATCCCATCCCAGTACCGAAGCATGCCAAACATTAGCAATAACGATTCAAAGCTCTATGTATCCGGTACGATGGATACTGCTAAATACTTAATCAGGACCGGTGTTTAAACCCCACTTTTCTAGCTATCGAAATAAGGCTTGCGGGTGATTCTGGCAAAACGATCGAATCCGTCAAGCTGTACAAGAAGGACGAGCTCCTGAAGGAGGTTGAAAAGACCCTATGTGCAGGCAAATGGCATCGGGAAGAATTCATTGATCCCATGTAAGCCGTTGTGCGTATCTGTATGCTCGTGCAGATGGTCGAACTCCCCTTCAGTTCCCTTAATCCTAACGACGAGCGCATCCGCGTATCGGCCAAGTGCAGTGCGAAATTCAACAAGGGGATTGCCGTGGACGTCGAGGTGAATTTGAATGACATCAAATGGATGCGCATTGAAGGGGACATCAGATGTCAGTGGTTTAAACATACATTTGTATCGTTGTAGATCACTCACTTCCTTCGATAGGGTATCGGTGCGAGACGAGAAACATCGAAGTCGTGGTGACTGCACACCACCAGCCGGTATGTGATATGGCAAGCGAGTAATGATTGATCTTGATAGATTCTACAGTTGGCTGCCATTACGGCCCATATCCTTCATGTTTGCCCACGGTGAGCCGCAGAACTTTCATGATCCACTCACGGGTTGAGGTTCCTCGCAGATTCCGACTTTTGATCATTGGTAATGTAATTATTCTATCCGTCGTCTTGGACATGAGGATGGACTTGAACTCGACTTATTCTAGTCTGGAGTTGGCAAATCAACATTGCTCTGTAAACTGTTTGGTTTCGAAGAAGTGGTGAGCTATTCGGTCATGTCGCAAACTATCTCATCTTACTTTTTTTTCGAGGCACCCTCTGAGAACGCTCGTGGAATAGCTGACATTGATCAAGAGTTTGTGTCTACGATGAACGACCGATTCGTCGTTCATGACAGCCTCGGGTTTGAGGCCGGCGACGAGGGCAATATGGAGATCGTGAAAAAGTTTGTGGCAGAGAGAAAGGCAAAGCCTGAGATGGAGGATCAGCTTCATGCTGTTTGGTAAGAGGGTTTGCTGTGACCATCGGTGTATCTGACGAATGGGTCGAGGTTATGCCTTGAGATACCGTATGCTGGTGGTCGTCTGGTCGAGACGGGGGCAGAAGAGTTCTTGCAACGCAGAGAGGAAATTCTAGGCGACGGTGCGCTGTTTTGTTATCGCGCCCTACCCGCATGACTTACCACTTTTTTTTATAGTTCCGCTTGTAATAGTTCTTACCAAAGTAGATCTGATGGATGGACAGCTGGAAATCGACCAACCTAAGAATGAGACTCTGGAAAATTTCAAGTCGAGATACGTCAAGGAAAACTGCGATAAGCCTCTCAATAAGGCAGTGAGCAAAGATGTACCACGTGTCTTTGTCTCCAGTGCGTGGAATAGTTTCGTAGGGTCATCGACGAAAGGTTTCTGATGGTTACTTTAGCGGAAGAAGATTATGATGAAACTCTCGTCAATTTGCTTAAGGCCACAAAGGAGAACATGGAGAAGTGTCATGTCAACGAAGCCGCGTGTGCCACGGCAATCATTGCTCAGCGTGTCAGCATCAAGGAGAAGATCGAGCTATCGATAAGGTATGCGCATTGCGATTCCGTGTCCCCACATCTACTGATCTATTATGTCGTAGACTTGGCAAGAAGAGTGGGTGGGTATGAAAATCATCGCTCAACTTCTGACGGCAGTCATAGGATACTGGAGCATACTTCTGAAGAGCGCTTTATTGGGTGACAAGAAGTTGAAAAACTGTTTGCAAGTTATCCTCACGGATGCTATTGCCGTGTGGAACTTCAATGTCCCGGATAAAGTACATTCCATTCCCGGACATCGCTCGCGGAAGCTGATTATATGCGTTGAATGGGTTGTAGGAATCGATGAATGATCTGATCATCAAGGCTCTTCTCCGCACCGACAATCTTGCAGTCACCGATGCCAAGTTCACAGTTACGTAAGTTATCTAGGTTCAACTAACAGAAGCTTTTTCTCCAATGAAATGCCTAACGAGAGAACCACATACCAGAGACTCGTTGACTTCCCTTCTCATGTCGAGCTTCAAGCGATTCTTTGGGTCCGGAGACGCTACGTTGGTCGCCCTGCGCGCTATTGGGAAGATCACGATTACTGCTCCGGAGAAGATGTATCAACTATACGAAGTGGCGTAAGTGAAGATCAGCCATGCGCTAGATCCCGTTTGCCGAGACAGAGCACATACTTATCCGTGCCTCAGAAAAACAGATGCAACGACCCTTATGGCCTACCTCGTTGATCTTATCTGCGTCATGCAGATCATCTTTCTATTGATCTCAGGTGACCGCCCAATGACACCCGAGATGATCGCTCTCGCTCTGGACGCATACGAGCAGCCAAGAAAGATCGTGCGTTTACGCATCACCGACGGCGATGCAAAGGTAGGCGTGCTTCCCGGAGGGCGGGACCGTGCGTTGGAGAAGGTTGAGAGGCTCGTATGGTTTTACAGCATCTCGGATCACGACGTTGTGAAGTTGAGGCAGCAGATCCCAAGAGCGGTGACGCAAGCCTGAGGTTCCGCTTCAGGTTCTTCGTGAATGATAGCTTGTATGTACATGTCCTTGGCTACTGTGTATTAACAACGTGGATCTCCGTCTGCTTGTTTTTTTTTCTTCCTCTGCGAGAGCTGTGTGAAACTCAAAAATTGGCTGTGCATAGTGCAGAGGCTCGGAGGGGTTAAATTTGCAGTGGCGCGTGAAACGACAGAAGATATCATCGTCTTTATGGCTGTGGTGAGGGTATAATGTACCCGTTTCTGTACCATGGATTCGGGTGGTTGTAATTATTTTCCTTGTCTTTCTTTATAATATCTCGTTCTGTCTTCCTGGCCGATTTAACTTGAATGTTTAGATACATGTACTACTGTAGATTACAAACTTTTGTGGTGCCAGGAGGTTCAAGCAAGAAGTATTGACTCCTGCAGTCTATCACGGACCTGACGAATATCGGACCTACAGCCCTTAGCGATGCTTGTGCCGGTGGTCGCATATGCGTCCTATACTTGCATTGACCGGAGTCAAGTTTTGGAACAGTCGTCCACGTCCGACATCTCGGTACATTCGACCCATCGCTCTCAGGTTCGTCATCCACACTCCCTTACAGCACCCTCATCGCGGAAATAGATTATAAATCAAGTCCGAGTCGTCGGTCTCTCTACCATTCGTGTGGAACCTGTCCCTCCTATATACTGATCCCTTGCTCTGGATGATGGCCTGGTTGTTTGCCAGTGCCTCTTTTATCGACAAACACAGGCATCTATACTATGTTGCAGTGTATTGGTCAGTAATCGAGAACGGATGAGGGACAGTCAAACAAGATCACAGCAATATTTTCTGAGCATCCATAAGATGGATACATGATCTGTGGTATTCGTGTTTAAGATTGAATGATGTAGTATTTCTGTGTGTGCAGACTATTGGTACCTGGTGTACGTCGTGTTCATTCTACTTTACATACCACAATGACCTCAACAATGATACAGCAAATAAAATCTAGGGATTGGGTCCATGGCTGCCCAGATGTCCTAGATGTACTGTAATTGTCACCTAGAATCAGAGGGGCTTCTTCCTCATTGAGGCTCTTTTCCTCAATCAGAGATAGGCATAGAAGTGCCTGGGTCTCCTCATTGAGACTCTGCAGAGTTTGTGAATATCCCTTGAAGTGGTAAATGAGAAGCAAAACAAAAGATCTCATATATTTACTTACCACCATGCTTGGCAATGAATGCAGGAAATTACCTGTTCCATTCCCAGTCATAGTATTGTACTGTGTACATTTCTTCAGCTTCCAGTATATTGGTTTGAAGAATAGTAGCAGCAGTGGGGAGTGGGATGCCTTCTGATGTCCCTGTTGCATTGTTGTAGGTGGTATTCATCACCCATGCTAAGACCAAAAAGCATGCTGTGAACAGCATGCTGACTGGCCAGGGAATGTGTGAGATCATTGGAGCTGAAGATCATTCAGAGTTGTGCTTGAGATGAAATGATAAGACATATCACTTACTCAATGGGTTGTTGACCATAACTTGAAAGCTAATGTAGTTGGATGTGATTGCCAAGTGTGCTGCATGGTACAGCATGTGGAACGTTGGTGGGTCTCCACTAAACATCCCCAGAAGGAGGATGGAAAGGGAGACTGTGGTGAGGGCACCCAGGAACATGGCTAGGTGAGGGATGGCACTGGTTGATTGGAGGATGATGCCAAAAGCACAAACTTCAAGTGTGTGGACAACAAGTAAAGTGGAGCAAGACAGTAAGAATCAGTGGGAAAAAAGTTGGGAATACCATGGTGGTGAGGTTTGTGAGCCAGCTGCTGCTGAAGGTTGTGGTAGTGCCATGTTGGACATGGAAAAGGTAGTAATAGGGGTTGAGACTGGCAACTTCAGGCTAAAGTAGTACATCAGGGAATTGAAAAGGAAAAGATAATTCTATATACATATAGCCTTATCTACTATAAAAAGTACAATAAGATATATCATTATGATATACACATTGCTCATGCTATATAATCCATGGGAGCATTGATAGCATAGTTCATCTATATCACTATGTTTGCAAAGACAGTATACATCTCTATGATAGAAGTGGATAATCAATATCTTCCATATCATGTATATCATAGTGGATAAGTTGGTGCCCATGGTCATTGATATCATACATACTTGTATATCATATCTGACATTATCTGACATTATCATTGACATGTCCTAGCTCTTAAAAATATAAATAAAAAAACAGAAAATTTTGTTATTGGAAAACTCATCATATCCAATCAATAGTAGACACTAATTTGATTCATAGGAAAACTATCTGGTACAACTTTAAGAGGCTACTAGTAAACTACCATTATAAACTACTATGGTTACCATGGTAATTACAACAAAGAAAAAAAATTTAAAGAAAGCACTTACAAGTCACTTCACACTGGTATAAACTCACCTGATAGTAAACTCTAGCAAGACCTAGAGTGACCATTGGCTCTGAAGATAGAACTCAGAGATAAGAGTGAAGAAAATTGAAAAGCAAAGAAGGGCCAGTATATGTACTATGTACTATACAGTTCATACAAAGTTTTTCCCACACCTTCGGCTGGTGTGGAATCATTTAATGATCATTGATGATATACATGATAGTTACTGATCAAAGTAAACACAAAGTGAAAGATACAAATAATCACATATCATTGAATATCATTATGACATGACATTATAGGACATTATCCAATAAAATATTTATGTCATTGACATTAACAGTGATTACCAGTCCAATGCCACAATTATACAAGCATGATCCTTTGCAAATCATTTAGAGATTCATATGATAGTTGATATAATATTCTAATATTCCCCAAGCAATGTAATCTATTATATTTACATTAACATTATGATTATGTATAGATAATGTCATAGATACAATTGTTTATTTATAGCTAACTAATAACCTCTTGATCATTTTTGTCTGGAAATATCAGCTCTTCCACAGTTTCCTGATGGTAGCTCCTATTTCGGACCTCGGTTACGGTACAGACTGCAGCTAATTCTATTCGGTTCAAGCGCCCACAACACGTGCACCATGCAAAGAGCTACGCCGTGACATTGTTGACTGATTTGACACCAGTGACTTCCCAGGGCGCTTTCCCCTTGGAACTACTACCCCATCGCATCCCAGCACCGAAGCATGCCAGCCAGTAGGGATCCAAAGCTCTATGTATCCGGTGCGATGGTTCTGCTAAATACCCAGTTGAGACCAACGTTTAGACCCCACTCTCTAGGTATCGAGATAAGGCTTGCAGTTGATTCTGGTAAAATGATCGGATCCATCAAGCTGTACAAGAAGGACGAGCTATTTGGAGAAGTCCGAAATACCATACCTGCAGGCAAATGGCATCGGGAAGAATTCATTGATCCCATGTAAGTCGTTCTGCGTATCTGCGTGCTTGTGCAGGTGGTCGAACACCCCTTCAGTTCCCTTAATCCCAACAACGATCGCATCCGCGTATTGGCCAAGTGCAGTTCGCAATACAACAAGGGAATTGATGTGCCCATTGAGGTGAACTTGAATGACATCAAATATATTCGTAAAGAAGGGGACATAATATGTCAGTGGTTTAAGCATACGTTTGTATTGTCGTAGATCGCTCACTCCCTTCGATAGCGTATCGGTGTAAGACGAGAAATATCGAAGTTGTGGTCATTGCACATCAACAGCCGGTATGGAATGGTATGGAAAACAATTAATAACCGATCTTGATGGATTCTACAGTTGGCTGCTATTACGGCCCATATCCTTCATGTTTGTCCACGGTAAGCCGTAGCTTTGACAATGTTGATCTACTCACGAGCTGAGGTTCCTCGCAGATTCCGACTTTTGATTATTGGTAATGTAATTATTTTATCCGTCGTCTTAGGCGTAGACACGAAGCTGAACTCGACTTATTCTAGTCTGGAGTTGGTAAAACCTCGTTGATCTGCAAACTATTTGGCGTTAACGAAGTGGTGAGCTATTCGGTCATGTCGCGAACTGTCTCGTCTTACCTTTTATCTTGAGAAACCCTCCGAGAACAATCGTGGAATAGCTGACATTGATCAGGAGTTTATGTCTGCGATGAATGACCGATTCGTCGTTCATGACAGCCTCGGATTCGAGGCCGGCGACGGAAACAATATGGAGATCGTGAAAGAATTTGTCTCAAAGAGAAAGGCAATGCCTGAGATGGAGGACCAGCTTCATGCTGTTTGGTAAGAGGTTTTGCTGTAACCATCGGTGTATCTGACGAAGGGATCGAGGATGTGCCTTGAGATACCGTATGCTGGTGGTCGCCTGGTCGAGACGGGAGCAGAAGAGTTCTTGGAGGAAATTCCAGGCGACAGTGGGCTGTTTTATTGCCATGCCCTATCCGTATGACTTACCGATGTTCCTTTTAGTTCCGCTTGTAATGGTTCTCACCAAAGTGGATCTGTTGGATGGACAGCTTGAAATGGACAAACCTAAGAATGAGACTCTGGAAAATTTCAAGTCGAGGTACATCAAGGAAAACTGCGATGAACCTCTCTACGACGCAGTGGGCAAGGATGTACCGCGTGTCCTTGTTTCCAGTGCGTGGAACCGTTTCGCATGGTCATCGACGAACAGATTCTGATGGCTGCTTTAGCGGAAGAAGATTATGACGAGTCTCTTGTAAACTTGCTCAAGGCCACAAAGAGTAACATGGAAGAGTATCATGTCAACGAAGCCGCGTGTGCCACGGCAATCATTGCTCAGCGCGTCAGCATAAAGGAGAAGATCGAGCTATCGATAAGGTATGCGCACTGCAATTCTGTGTCCCCACAACTATTAATTTGTTGTATCATAGAATTGGCAAGAAGAGTGGGTGGGTATGAAAGGCATCGTTCAGCTTCTGACAGCAGTCGTAGGATACTGGAACATACTTCTGAAGAGCGCTGGGTTAGGTGGTAACACACTGAGAGACTATTTGCAAGTCATCCTCACGGATGTTATCGCCGTCTGGAACTTTAATGCCCAAGATAAAGTACATTCCTGGAATTCCCGTTCATCGCTTGCGGAAGCTGATTATAAGCGTTGAATACATTGTAGCTCTTGCTGAATGATAAGATCACCGGGGCCCTTCTCTGCACCGACAATCTCGGAGACACTGCTGATGCAAACACGCTGGCAACCAGGTAAGTAGTCTAGTTCAGCTAACAAAGACTTTTTTTTCTCCAATGAAATGCTTAACGAGAAACCACATACCAGAGAGTCATTTGGCTTACATCTTGAAAATTTCTTTGAATCAGGGGATGTCATGTTGGTCGCCCTACGCTCTATTGCGAAGATCACGATTTCTGCTCCAGGGAAGATGTATCAACTATACGAAGCGGGCGTAAGTGAAGATCAGCAACGCCCTAGGTCCCCTTTACTGAGACAGAGTACAAACTTATCCATGTCTCAGAAAAAAAGATGGGATGATCCTTATGGCATTCCTCGTCGATCTCATCTGCGTCATGCAGGACCTCTTTCTATTGACCTCAGGTGACCGTCAAATGACACCCAAGACGCTCGATCTCGCCATGCAGGCATACCAGAAGCCAAGAAAGATCGTGCATCTACGCATTGACAACTCCGATCCGACGACGGGCGTGCTCTCCGGGGGACGGGACTGTGTACTGGAGATGGTAGAAGAGCTCATATGGCTTTACAGTCTCTCGGATTACGAAATTATGATACTGAGGCAGAAGATCTCAAAAGCGGTGGCGCAAAGTTCCGTTTCAGGTTCTTCGTGAATGGCATCTCTTCTGAGAGCCTTGCTTGGATGTACATACATAAGTATCCTTGGTTGCTGTGTATCAACGACGTGGATTTCGGTTCACCTTTTTTTTTTCTGAGCGGTGTCAAATTTGCCTTTGAAATTGAATCTTGCTGAGCCTTTGTTGCATCACTTCCCACGCACAAAATATAGTCTCCGTAGGAAAGCCATACAGGTATTCTAAGGCACAAAACCTGTGGACGTCAATGGTGCGGCGGAACAACACCACGCGACTTGGTCCAGCATCGCTTCATGAACTGGGCAAGAGAAATCGTGCTCGAAATCACGACCGCATCCCAGCGCGTCGTGAGCGCTGCTACTTCGTACGCCAGACGCAAAGGGTCCAAGAATGTCCAGCCCTGTCACTTTCGGCTCGAGAAGGAGATGCAAAAGATATCTGTAGCCGCCCGGGGCATTCTGGACGTCCTCGATAAATCCTCACTCCCGGATAACCCTCCTCTCGACGATCGACTCGAGGAATGGTTTTCGACGGACGAGCTGCCCACGTGTTTGGACACATTGAACCAAATGGAGAGGATGCTCCGCGGTGATCCTACCTGGATGGATGCATTCGTCGGGGTCGTGAATATACTTCGATTCACACCCCCAGAAGACAAAATCGATGTCGCCGTCAAGTTGTTTGATTCACGCAAGAATTACTTTTATTTCTTGCTGACTACGGAGGTTTGGTAAGTGCCCTCGGAGGAGTTTGATCAACTAGAGTGTAACATAGCTTGTCAGGAATTGTGAGGAGCCTCAACAGCAGAAGAAACAGCAACTGGCGCCTTTTGGAGACGAGTTACCTGACGATCTAGTACGACGAGAAATATTGTAAGTTTCACTTCGTCGCCTGGTGCGGAATCTGACGGAACTTTTGGTAGCACCATGGATGTCGATTTGGCAAACAACACCACTGTCCCTCTAAATGCGACAGATAAAGCGGTAGTGACTGACGAGGATGAGACAATGCAGATGAATAACCGTGCGTTTTGAATGGCTCTGAGTAGTGGATTAGGGACTGATTTAGATGCATAGTGAGGAAGATGGATGGCATAGTACGCTGGCTCGATGGATTGACCTCTGCTGCAAAACAAAAGGAGACGTCGTCATTACGACAACCCGATACCTGCACGTGGTTGGATTCCGCACTCGAATACAAGTCATGGATAAATAGCAAAGATTCATTTTTGTGGCTGCAGGGAAAACGTGCGACCTTCTAATGACCATGCATTAGCATTGCGACTGATACTGTTTATTCATAGCTGGTTCTGGGAAGACGGTACTAGCGTGCGTTCTCCATCCATAACACGAGGCATCGATCCTCACCGATTGCAGGTCTTATGTGGTGGATTCCATCAAAAACAAGGCTCCGAGTGGTGCCACATTGGTATTCTTCTACTGCGATTTTCGAAACGATCGCTCGACAAGCGCTTGTGAGGTCATGCGCTCCCTTCTTTTGCAATTGCTTCATCATATCCGAAATGGGAACGTGGATCCTCGAGAGTTACTCGACAGCCTGGTTGCGGAGAAGGAAAACGATGCTCCTATTCTTGAGGATGTCGAATGTCTGGCTGGTTTCGTGTCTCAAGCGGCCAAGTGTTTCACCCATCAGCTGGTGGTCGTAGTGGATGCTTTAGACGAGTGCAAAGACGTCGAGAAGCTTCTTGCTGGTCTCACCATTCTGGCTAGAGGTGGAATGCGACTTTTTGTCACTAGCCGACCGGTCCAGATCATCAAGGACGAGTTTCGTGGACTTCCTTTCATCTCGATGGACAAAATGACAAGAGCAGTATCGACGGATATTGCATTGCATGTCACGAGAGAACTAGACACTCGTCGGCGGCTAAGAGACCTTGAATCCGAAATGAAGACGGAGATCCGTTCTGCTCTATGTGATAGGGCGCAGGGCATGTAAGTGCGATCGTTGTGTATCCTGAAGCTCATGTTCAGGCTGACTGTTTCCAAGGTTCCGATGGGTGCAGTGTCAGATTGACACACTAAATCAGTGTGCAACCAATACAGAGGTCCGAGAAGCTCTCAATAACCTACCTATCGGTCTCGATGAGACATACCGGAGGATTCTTGTTGCAATCGACACAAGGTCACCCACGGGAAAGCTCGCTCTGCGAGCGTTGGTGTGGCTTGTTGGCGCGTTACGACCTCTCCGATTGTCGGAGATCCATGAAGCATTGACGGTGGACGTGGAAAGGCGGACGATGAACGCGGATATAGGGCCAATGCACAGGGGAGCTTTGCTGGAAGCTTGCAGTAGTCTGGTAACACACAACGAGGATACTGATACGCTTATATTATCCCACTTCAGTGTCAAGGTGAGACATAGGATATAGTCATGTTTACTTGATTCTCATGCGTTGGAGTAGGAATACCTGACTGGGGATCTCACCCGGGATAAATTACCTCAATATCACATCAACTTACAGGACGCTCACCAATGCCTGGCACGATCATGTATCTGTCTGATGACGTTATATCTCCTGGATGTCCACGGATGCCGGGATGAAACTCCGCTGTCATCGATTCTCCACACAATCGATGGGCGCTCTCGCTCAGGAGACCCGTCGACTGTGTTGACCATGCCACAGGAGTTCCTCGCTTACGTGTTCACTGAAGGGCTCAACCACCTTGCCTGTCTCGGACCAGCAAATTGTGTCGTTTTGAATGACGTGCTGATCCTTCAATCAGCCATACAACAGTACCGCAATGCATGGGCAAAGATTTGTCGGATGTTACAGCGTTATAGACTCACAATTCCGTGGCCAGATGGTGAACATGATATCGTGCTCTTTATTCTCATAACCTTTGCTTCCGAATCGCTCCTTCGTGTCTATCTTGCTCCCGGCCGTAATTTGGTCAAGCAAAAGGATCAAACGAACCCGTTGGTATATGCTGCACATTTCGGCAAGCTCCGGCAAGCCCACGTATTGCTCTTACATGGTGCCAAAGTAAACGAAAAAGGTCTAGTCGTTGATGCGTCTCATCTTGCATTGCCCCTTCAAGTTGCTGTCAGTCGGCAGCACGATGCCATGGTGGATCTGCTATTATCTTCTGGCAGCGTTGTGCCGACAGGGCTATTCGCGCGTTGCAGAGACAGCAACTTTCCTATTCGAATTCTTAGGAGACTATTTGAAACAGACGAATTCTTGGAGTGGGCGACAGAACATGGGAATATCTTGCCTTCACCTGTCGCATTGCTCGAACGCCGACTTCCTTTGATGTATGAGAAGGACATAATCATCATGATACGCAGACTCGTCCAGGTCGGCCTCGATCCTCGTGCTTGCAACTCGGCTCGGAAGACAGCAATTCACTTCGCACTCCAAGGGCGATACCATGCTGTTGTGCTGTACCTCCTGCTGATAGGCTCACCTCTCCCCTCCGATTTCACATCAGCGACATTGAGAATCACACACTCAGAAAGAATATCGATTGTTCGGTTGATTGTTGACGCAGGGATCGACGTGCTTGTCGATGACACTGAAGATACCTCCTTGCACCTAATTCTGCGATATCTCGAAGAGGGAGAATGTCTTGAGGCAATCAAGATGTTTGTAGGAGTGGGATACGACCCCTTTGTGCGCAACGCGGCCGAGAAGACGCCTCTTCATCTCGCGCTGGAACAAGGATACCCGTCAGTGGCGGACTATCTGCTACTACTAGGGACCCTTCCGGATGTCCTGTCTGCGGTGGTTGAAAGCAGATGCTCAACAACATGGAAAGCCGGCGCTCTTCGTGACCTGATTGGCAAAGGGGAAGACGTGCATGCCATTACGAAGTTTGGAGACACTTTGTTACATCGAGTGGTGGTGTCCGATCGTGACCATGGACTGGAGGTAGCTGAACTCCTTGTTGAGGGTGGTTGTGATCCATTCAAGTGCGACGTGAAAGGAAAAACACCTTTTGAGCTTGCATTGGATCACGAGCTTCTTCCCCTTGCAAACTACCTGCTCTTCCAATCACCACTCCCTCCTCCTGAAACACTGTTCACTATAGCGAGCAGTACCCTTCCGGCAGATTGGAGAGCTAATACAATGCATTCTCTCATCCAGAAAGTAGTTGGCACATTTGGACTTGGGGTTTCGGCTGATGGCGACACCTTGCTACACATCGTCATTCTCTGTTTCGATGAGAGCAAAGGTTTGAGCTTAGCGAAACTCCTTGTCGATGCTGGGTGTGATCCTTTTAGGCCCGATGTGCGGGGCAGGACGCCATTCTCTTTGGCCTTGTATCGCAAATTTCCTCTGCTGTCGGATTATCTACTCTCCACGGGAGGATTCCCTCCTTCCGATGATCTGTTTGCCATACTGCTCAGTGCACTCCCGCCGGGTTGGAGATCCCGGACAATCTGTTCTCTCCTTCAGAAGGGGGTTAATCCAGGCGTGCTTTCGGCTAATGGGTACACCTTACTCCACGTTGCGGTACTCTCCCTTGATGAGAGCCAAAGTCTGGATGTAGCGAAGCTCCTGGTCGAACTTGGGTGTGATCCTTTTAGACGTGATATGGGGGGCAGGACACCATTCCGTTTGGCCCTGGATCGCAAATTCCCTCTGCTGTTGGATTTTCTACTCTCTACAGGTGGATACCCTCCTTCCGATGATTTGTTTGCCATACTGCACAGTGCACTCTCGCCGGATTGGAGATCGCGGACAATCTGTTCCCTCCTTGAGAAGGGAGTTGATGCAGGCGTGCTTTCAGCTGATGGCTACACCTTACTGCATGCTGCGGTGCTCTCCCTTGCTGAGAACCAAGGTCTGGATGTGGCAAAGCTCCTGGTACGCGCTGGTTGCGACCCCTTCAGAAGAGATATAGGGGGCTTGACACCTTTCCGTATGGCCTTGGATCGCAAATTCTCTCTTCTTTCAGATTTTCTACTCTCAAGTGGGGAGTTCCCACCTCGCGACGATTTGCTTGCCTTACTAGGCAGTGAATTGCCAGCGGATTGGAGGGTTCGAACAATGTGCTCTCTCATTCTGAATGGGGTCTGCACTCGTGAGTTTGCATCTGATGGTGACATCTTGTTGCACACCACGATACATTCTCTTGACGAGGATCAATGTCTGGACGTGGTGAAAACTCTTGTTGATACTGGCTTCGACCCTTTTGGACACAATACGCAGGGAACGACACCTTTGCAGTTGGCATTGACTTGCCAATTTTCTACCCTCGCGGACTTTCTGCTCTCAATAGGAATAGGGGGATCCCTTTCTTCCAGTGATCTATTCGCCATAATTCACAGTGTATGCCCCGTGGATTGGAGAGTCCGAACAGTCTATTCTCTGGTTCGGAAAGGGGTTGACGCTCTTGGGGTTTCCGCTGATGGTAACACGCTACTACACGCCACAGTGACCTCCCTTGGCGACGACCAAGGCTTAGACCTGGCTAAACTCCTGATCAACGTTGGCTGCGATCCTTTCAAACGTAATCGGCACAGCGTAACATCTTTCCGCGCGGCATTGCAACATAAATGCCCCCTCCTCGCAGAGGTTCTACTTTCATCTAGGAGATTCCCGCCCTATGATAACTTGATCGCCATTATTCTCAGCCCGTTCCCAGCGGATTGGAATTCCCGCATGATTTGTTCTGTTATTCGGAAGAGAGTGCACGCAGGCGGACCTTCAGATTACTGCGACACCTTATTGTGCGTCGCAGTGCAATTTCTTGACGAGAGTCAAGGTATAGAAATGGTCAAGCTTCTGGTAGGCGTCGGTTGTAATCCTTTCAAACACAATAAACATGGTGGTAGCGCTTTCCGCCTGGCGTTGGATCGCAAATCTCGTATCTGGGCAGATCTTCTTCTTTCGACTGGGAGACCGATCCTCTTTGACGATCTACTTGCCATGATTCGAAGCACGCTTCCGGCGGACTGGAGAGCCCAGACAATCTGTTCTCTCCTTGAGAGACAGACGGATGTATGTGCGCTTTCAAACGATTATGGCACCTTGTTGCATGCTGTAGTGCAGTTTCTGGACGAGAGTGAAGCATTGGACGTAGCCAAGTTTCTTGTCGGCGCTGGCTGCGATTTTTCTGTTTGCGACAAGGAGGGAAAAACAGGTCTCCACATCGCAGCAAAAAAAGGATCCATCTCTGTCGTGGAATATCTCCTCTCGTTGAGTCAACGCCTTCCAGACGACATCCTGTTTTTTGCATTGGAAGCACCGAATGAAAGTCAAGCGATCGTGCTCCGCATGCTCATAGGAAGGGGAGCAAGAGCTCGTACTTGTATGGATGGAAGCAGCCTTCTTCACATCGCTATATCTTCTTGCAACACGTCCTACGCCGAGGATAACTTGAAATCGGTCGTGCAGATTCTGGTTGATGGTGGTTGTGACCCTTCCCTTCCGAATTCTCATGGCAAAACCCCCCTCCATCTTGCGGTCGCCAAGGGACGCGTTGCCGTTGTCGAATATTTGTTGGCGATCCAAGCACCCCCATGTTTTCCCGCAGATATCTTGACAAGTGCTTTCGATGAGCACGTACCAGATGCAAGGGGTGCTTGTAATGTGATCCAGTTTCTAATTCGCAAGGGGGCGAATGTACACATTCAAGCAGGCGAAGGTGCTACTCTCCTACACATTGCCATCAGAAACATGAGGTGTCCGCCACTCTCCCCCATCGACATACACCTCACCGGGTTTTCAAGCGATGTTTCACTTCTGGATATTGTGAAGATACTGGTGAATGCTGGTTGCGATCCCTCGATGTGCGACGCCAAGGGGTGCCTACCCGTTTCCGACGCCATGACAAAGGGTTATGTTGACGTCGTGGAGTACCTCCTCCCGCAAACTTGGTCTCCTCTTGACAGTTTGTGGAATGCCACGTATTCTGCTCCCTATTTCGCCCGAGTTGAGATCCATGGGTTGTTGAAAAAAGAAATTGAGCTTCGCAGGTAAGATTATTACAAAGCCTCTGACCATTCTTCCGATAAGCATTGACAGTTAACGTCCGTTCGCAGATAAAATTTCTCTCGTTCCTCACCGCAGGACTATTGTCAACTGCGAGGCAATTCCTGGTTTTATGTACTTGATCATCGCAAGTACGCTATATTCCCCCTGCACAAACATGGGCAGCAGAGGCGAAGGAGGAAACAACAAAATGCGCTAGCCGCCGATGTGTGCATACGGCATGCATTGATCGAGTGATAGATCGGGTAACGCGTTCATCAGTTTATTGAGTGCGAACGGCACCGTGGGTCTGTTCATCCATATCGTTCCGATCACAAACCGGAGCCCTGCAAACTGCATCACGATTCCCCGGTGCGGTTGCAATCTCGAGGCTAATCAAATTAGGTGGGATTACGGGGCATTGACTAGAAGCAAATGACATTTGTACCATTAGCAGGAAATAGGAAGGGGAATAGAACCATCGTTTAGGGAGCATTTCAAAGGTATAGACACTAGTACTGAGCAGCAACTCCGAGTCAAACAATCCGCGATGACCCACGTGCGAACTGAATTCCAAGGAGACTCGATCCCTCAAACGAGCGCGGCTACGTACTGACGATGCCAGGCTTAGGCTAGTAAAGTAGCCAGTTGCATCGTTGCCTAAATCGTTGACCAAATACCTTTGCACATATTCTGGGGTGTGGAAGATTGCAGTACATACCAGTGGTACGAAGGCGCATGGTCAGCTCCACTCTAGGGGAACGACTCATCGGCCCACTGGGGTCTATCGGCAAAAAGGAGTGTGGTCTTCTGCCATGGGAGACACCATGGCAGAATCACGGATGTATTGCTTTTGTCGTATACAATCCGAAGTGGAAGAACTAGAGTCCAAAGTTCAGAACGATTACAGAACGGTTGTATCCACAAGTAAAACCAAGAGTAAAACAACCAGAACGTACAATACAAATGCATCTAAACTACCGGACATAGGAAAAACATAGGTATCAGCATATTATTGAATATTCAAGCAGGATATGGGAAAGCCGCAAGCGACATGGCGTCCCAGAAGAAAATAAATTACTGTTACTCAGGCGGTAACAGGAACAACTGCCGGTGCCACTGTGTTGCTCGCGGTGTAGTCCTGTGACTTGGTCAGGATGCTGCATCACAATCCGGAATATTCAAACGCGCACCTCCATCTCGGCGTCAAGATCGGCGACGCTCTTCTGCGGACGTTCACCACCTTTCCTGCCACGACCTCTTGCCCTGCGGATTCCACGTGACGCGGGCCTAGAGCGCAGATGAGCCAAAGAATTCGATAAACCAAGGCATAACCTGACCTTGCTGCTCTCGTAGCCGGAACGGTGGCAGCCATAGTTGTAGATGGAGGGGCGACGCGAGAAACCAATGACTGAGCTGGAGCAGGGCGCGAAGGATCGACGACGATTTCAATCTTCATGGGTCGCTCTGTAATTGACGGACGGGCGCAAGACGGTGAACGTTAGCCGGCTGAGTTCTGATGCAAGCAAGAAAGCGGGATGGAGACGAAAACCCATAAAACAAGCCTGTCACTGAGGACCACGTGAAAAGTTGAAATCCCATGGCAGAACCGTGAGGTAGGCCCGGACAGTTCGCCGCAGGCAGCGTGGATTCCGAAGGGTGATCACTCCTTCATATGCAATCCACAGTTGTATTCCACCTGATGCATAAAGCAACAAGGGTGGCAGCGAGGAACAAATCTTCATCACCGCCCAGGAAGACCAAGTACTTCCAACCAGTGTTTGGTGGAAAAGGTCAACTGCGCTCTTCAGAGGGTCCTCCAGAAAACAGGCGTAGGAAAGGGGAGAAGAAATTGGCAGTACTGACTCCCATCGATCAGCCGGTTATTATACTGCTGGTACGCCTTGGTGCCATCTCCTTTTTTCTGAAAGTGCACTGCGGCAATGCCTTTGGAACGGCCAGCACTGTCGTAGTGTAGGGTGACATCACGCAGAGGGCCGACGGTGGAGTGGAAGAGTTCCTTGAATATGGGTCAATAACGCAATCAACTGGAATATGTCAAGGACCCACTTTGATTTGGACGTCGTTCACATCCATGGGGAGATTGGAGACGATGATTTTGTCAGCAGATTGAGAAACAGGGGTGGCTGCAGCAACTACTTTTGCAGCAGCAGCGTTCTGAGCAGCGGCACGGGTGGCAGGCTTTGCGGGTTTACCCAACAGCTGGGCTTTGGCTGAAGTGCGACGACCAACTCTGCGGGTCCTGGGGCGGGTAGCAATAACCTGGAAAAAAAAAGGGCTTCAGTGACACGAAAAAAAATATACACTTAGTAAACGCATCACCTCGTCGAGGGATTTATCCATTCTGAACGCAAGGAGAATGACAAGGACGCTTGGTAGACGAACAACACGAAAACAAGTATCTTTGCTAAGCAGCGTTTCAGAGTCCGATTGCCCGTTAGTCACGTGTTCGCTCGGCACACCCGAGGACCGATGTATGATCAACATCGACTATCACTCGAACTATGGCAGACAAAATCACTCGAATCGCCATCGTAGACTCCAATCGCTGCAAACCAAAGCGATGCGCACAGGAATGTAAAAAAGTGAGCAGATCAGTTTTTCCGGGTTGTCCACCAGGCTAATTCGTTCCTTGGCTAGTCATGTCCTGTCGTAAAGATGGGTGCGTGTTTCGTCTGATCGGGACTTTGACCATACCAAATTCTTCCGCTTTTTCAGGCAAACTTTGTATCGAAGTGAAGTCATCAGACAAAATCGCATTCATATCCGAGTTTCTATGTATCGGTTGTGGTATATGCGTAAAGAAGTGAGTTCATGGCGAGATCCACTTTTACTTGTTCAAACGGATCGGTGTAAGGTGCCCCTTTGAAGCTATTGCGATCATCAATCTTCCCACCAACCTCGAGTCTGAGGTTACCCACCGATATACTGCCAATGCTTTCAAGCTTCATCGGCTTCCCACACCTCGACCCGGGCAAGTCCTTGGTCTTGTTGGAACGAACGGTATAGGAAAGAGCACGGCGCTCAAAATACTTGCTGGAAAACTCAAGCCCAACTTGGGCCGATACGATGTACGCGAATTCCGTTATATCCTTGCAGAACATGCAGAATCATTGAACGTGGTTTTTCTAGGACCCACCTGACTGGCAGGAGATCCTGAAATACTTCCGCGGATCAGAACTTCAGAATTACTTCACCAAGGTCTTGGAGGATAATCTGAAAGCGCTCATTAAGCCACAATACGTCGACCACATACCACGCGCGATCAAAGGAAACATGTCTGTGGACCAGATGTTGGATTCCAAGCTAGAGCTCGATAACAAGCAGAAGATGTGCGACGACCTTGAGTTAAATCATGTTCTCGAGCGCGAAGTTTCTCAATTATCAGGTGGAGAACTTCAGAGATTTGCGATCGCGATGTCCTGTATCCAGAAGGCAGACGTGTATGTTTGCCCCACAGTCTACCTTTACTGTTCATTCTGATTCAACACAGGTATATGTTCGACGAGCCGTCGAGCTATCTGGATGTTAAGCAACGATTGAAGGCTGCAGAAGTTATCCGTTCATTACTTAACCCGAACTGCTACGTTATAGCGGTGGAGCACGATCTTTCGGTCTTGGACTACTTGTCTGACTTTGTCTGCTGTTTGTACGGGAAACCGTCCATGTACGGTGTCGTCACAATGCCTTATTCCGTCCGTGAAGGTGGGTAGTTTGCCGATCTGACTGTGGTTTGCCGATCATCTTTGAACCAGGCATTAACATTTTCCTTGATGGATTCATTCCCACTGAGAATCTGCGCTTCCGCGAGGAATCGTTATCTTTTAAGATGGTGGAGACCGCGGAGGAGCTGATAATCGATAAGACACGACATTATACTTACCCTGCTATGACGAAGACAATGGGTAATTTCAAGCTAACCGTAGAAGGAGGTAGTTTTACCGACTCGGAAATCGTCGTCATGCTCGGCGAGAATGGTACCGGAAAGACTACGTTCGTGCGCCTGTTGGCTGGCGTCACGGCCCCCGACGTTGAAACGGACAAGATGGAACTTGCCGTTTCGCTCAAACCACAGACGATATCACCCAAGTTCCCCGGGACCGTCCGCATGCTCTTGCTCAAACAGATCAAACAGGCCTTCATGCACCCCCAGTTCCAGAGCGACGTTCTGAAGCCGATGAGCTTGGATAACATCATGGATCAGGACGTGAAGACTTTGTCTGGAGGAGAATTGCAGCGTGTCGCGATCGTCCTCGCCCTGGGTATGTTCTGTTGCTTGTGGTCTCGCGTTGATCACCGTTGATATGACGCTAGGCAAGCCCAATGTGTCTGTTTATTTGCTTGATGAACCAAGCAGGTCAGTAACTTAGTCCGATCGCCTGCGGGCATCATTTACCGACATATATCATCCAGTTTCCTGGATTCAGAGCAACGCATCATCGCAAGCAAAGTCATCAAGCGGTATGTCATTCAAGTCCACACGCAATTTGGTTTTCTTATCCCCTCTCAGCTTTATCCTCCATGCCAAGAAGACCGCCTTCGTCATCGAACACGACTTCATTATGGCGACTTATTTAGCTGATCGCGTCATCGTCTTTGAGGGCCAGCCAGCCATTACAGCTACGGCGACACCGTAAGCACACTGCATACCGGTTGTATTTATCAACGCTCAGTGTCGTCTATAGACCCCAATCCCTCCTTTCGGGAATGAACCGCTTCTTGGCCTCGCTGGAGATCACGTTCCGACGAGATCCTACCAACTTCAGGCCACGCGTGAACAAGCTAAACAGTATCAAGGATCGGGAGCAGAAGGGTATGAGTTTATGACACTTTCAGCGTCCGATTATTGAAATTCGATCATTTTAGCTGCCGGCAATTACTTCTTCCTGGAGGAGTAGATGGGGAGCAACTAGGTCCCAACAGGAGGTCCATAGAAGGATCAACGAGTTCGTTCACTGTTCTTGCCCCTCCAAATTGACAGATGTTGCCCATGGTATATATCAGGAGTTTATCATCTGTAATGTTGCATTCTTTATTATAATGGATAAAACATGCTGAGACTCTCAGGACGATTCCTAATCGGAGCGGGCATATGTAAACCACCCTGAGAACTTGAGCTGCAACCTACTTGCTGTTTGCGCGAGTGTACTTAGGTTGAGCTCTTCAGCTAAAGTACCTGGCCACCAACTTTTTGGTCATCGTATGACACAACGGCTGCATTATAGTTTAGCATCGACCTAAATATCAATTTAAACGTGTAACTCGTATTTAACATTGATATTTCAGTATGGGAGGTAACTAAATTTTGTGTTGTCTGAGGACCAGACGGTCAGGCAAATTTGTAATTTACTGTAAATACGAGTTATACGTTTAGACAGTGCGATGCTAAATTGTGATGCAGTCGTGTGCTAATAATGGGGCCCAGATTCTGAGCACAGCGTCAATACCATTGCCGCGCGTTCAGCAGCTTCAACTTCAACCTCAACGACGATCCATGGAGTGGGCAAAGGAAATCGTCCTGGAGATTTCAACCGCATCCCAGCGCATCGTGAACGCCGCTACGCGATACGCCAGACGCAAAGGCTCCGAGAATGTCCAGCCCTGTCACTTTCGGCTCGAGAAGGAGATGCAAAAGACATCCGTAGCCGCCCGGGGCATTCTGGACGTCCTCGACAAATCCTCCCTCCCGGATAACCCTCCTCTCGACGATCGACTCGAGGAATGGTTTTTGACGGACGAGCTGCCGATGTGTTGGTTTGGTTGCTAATGATGTGAACGTTCTTGATTCATGACTCCCTTGTTTTGTTCCGACCGTTCCCGGGGTCCAGGAACCTCCCGGAGGCCCGGGCCTTACTAGGGAACTGCATACATGAAGCTGTATTATTGTACGAGTCTGTCATTCCGCGTACTTACGTAGATCTAATGTCTTGTAGCATGTCATATAATTCACATTCTTCGTATATTCTGTCTCTCTCTCTACCCGTACATCTACCATTATAACACTACATGGAACCAATCAGCCCCCAGCGCACAGTACCAGACTCGCGCCCGTACACATCCACATCCAAATTATTTCGAGTTATCCTCACGACATCAATCCCCTGCTCTGCACTCCATTCCCCTGATATTGCTGTTCCAAAAACCCACCGTGTCCACCCACACCGCCAGGCGGACTCCTCAACGCATCCAACGTCCACTCCTCCCTCAACCACCGACACACCGCCCGAAACGTCGACAACGAACCCTTTTCTTGCACCAACACGATTGCACACGCGTACCCTACCGCAAGCGGTGGCACTGTCATCGCGGTGGGAGCTTGTCGACCACCCAACAACGCGTGTCGAGGTGATATCAACGACGAAGACATCGCCCCTCCGGTGGGGGTCGGCGGGGTTGTGGTCGTGGTCATGTATCGCAGCGGTACGCTGCTGGCAGGGCCCGCGATATCGCTCGAACCTGCACCCATGGCGGCGGGGATCGGAGGAACAAACCTGCCTCCACCGATCGCACCAACCGGCGTCGTCGATCCAACCGTAAACTCGACCCGAAACCGCACGTGTTTCTGCACGACCGCCCCACTGAGCCCATCGACGACCTCGTTTGTTCGACAGCGCAACATTCCCGCAGACCCAGCTCCAGCCCCAGTTCCGGTACCGTGAAGATGAGCGTTTGTGTGGGGGTGCACAATCCCACCCACGTCGTCGACTGCAATCGTGACTCCCAGTTGCTCCAGAATACGCACCGTCTCCACCCGCGTCGCCACGAGATGGTTCGTAGAACAAAGCACGTACGTGTGCGCTCTCCAGTTGAACAAGTTAGAAAACCATCCTTTGAACTCGCCCACAGGAGAAGACAAAATTGATGGCATCCCCGGTGGACTACTTGGTTGCGTCGGCGAACTCACCACCGACCGTTTCGCGTTCAACGTGCTGGGATTCAAATCGAGCGGTGGGACTGCAAACGAAATCAAATCCAAATGAGAAACGCCTCGTAAATGTGTCACGCTCACTCTTGGGTTTCCGATCTCTCTCCCGCTCCTTACCGTCTCGCTTCAAGAACTCGACGCCGTGCAGACTGTTCCGTAGTTCCTTCCCGACCTTTCCTGGGCCTCGTGGCTTAGCAAAGATCCCGCCAGAGAAATGTATCGGATCGTTCTCTTGAGGTGCGCCTCTGGCCTCGTACTGCTTGCTGTTTTCCTTGTTTGCTTGACCCCTTCCAGACTGATGAGCGTCATCGGGTGGATTCGGCGCGGCGAAATGATGCATCGGTGCTTGTGAGTATCGCGATCGGTCAAGCTGGGGTAGCGTATCCTCTCGATAAACTTGAATGGTAGATCGTCCATCGGGGCTGAATGGATCGTTTCCATGATATGAAAACATTGTGTCAGATCGACCAGGAGCATGTGTCGGAGCATCAACGTCTATCGTCGTATCTCGCTCCCGTAAGTGCATTGAACGTACTTCACCGGTGTCCATACGCTGCACCGCACTAGGAGGTAAACGAGAAATTCCATGTCTAAGGATTGGCCCCACGGACTGAGGAGGACGAGATGGCACAGGGAACCATGCTGTGGGGACCGTCATTTGCGTCGTCCTTGGAACAGGACCAAGAGCCAAAGGAGGAGTTCCAGGAATGTGCATCGGTTGGTACATCTGTTGGTTGTGCGCGTGGTAGTTGTGCGAATCTTGAGCAATCCGTGGAGAGAGCATTGTCACAGTGGATGATCGGGCCCGCGCTAGCTCAGCATACGCGCTGGGATGAGTCGTGGCGACAGGTTTGATCGTCATACTCTTATGACGTGTCGGGATCTCGGAAACCGGCGACGATATAGGCCGAGGTTTTTGAGGCCGAGGACCAACGGGAGACGGCGTTCGAGACCGAGATATGGAAGTCGGCGAAGGAGGATCAGTCGCCAGAAGGATCGGAGAAGGCGACCGAGAAGGTGGCGGAGGCGCGTCGCGACAAGTATGCAGCCGCCCATAACGGATCGAAGTGTCAGGCTCGAGTCTATTGGACCGCTTCGGAGGAGGGGACCTATATTGTTTGGTAACGACTTTTCCAGATAGACTGGCCTGTCGCTCGTCAACGTCGAGAATGATACCATGGTCCTTGAGTGTTTGTTCCCTGTATTCGTTCAATAGAAAATAAAACGCCTTCGCGAGTGTACCCTCTCCTTGAGGGCTCAAGAGATCGGCTTTGATACCCTCGACGTCGGCGTGCTTTCCCCAGATGACGCATAGTGATTCTAGTAGCTCTTCGTCGATGTGGGCTTCAGACGCAAGCGGCTTTGCCAGTTCAGTGACAGAAGGCGATGGTACGTAGGTAATTCCTGGGGTCAACTTATTGAACCACGGGTGGGCCATGATTTCCGGGATCTAAAAAGGCTGTAAAGAACGCGAAAGACGAAATCTGCCTTGACCCGCACCGTGATTCGTTGGTTGACGTCAACGACAAGCATCCGATTCAAGAGGTCCCTGGCCATATGATCGACGTGCGCGGGGACCTCATACCTACCAGTCTTGACTTTGGCGAGCAGCGTCCGCACATTCTTGTCGTCGAACGGGAGTCTCCCAGTGAGAAGAGCAAAGAGGATGACGCCACAACTCCAAATGTCAGTCGCGTTTCCCCTGTACTTCATACCGTTTACGATCTCAGGACTCGCGTAGTGAGGACTGCCACAGCTCGTTTCGAGTTGGAGAGCGGGAGGTGCGAAGGCTGCCATTCCCCAGTCGGCCAGTTTGATCAAGGGAGGGTGGAGAGTGTGTATCAATATGTTTTCGGGTTTAAGGTCGCGGTGGATGATAGAGAACGTGTGGGCGTAGTTGAGTCCGTACACGATTTGCTTGAAAAAAGCGAGGGCGTCGAGGGGCGGGAGTCGACCACGATTGACGAGGAAATCGAACAGCTCCCCGCCTTGGACATATTCCAGCACGAGATAGAGTTCGTTCTCGCCTTCAAAGACGTCGTATATGCGCAATATGTTCGGATGGTTCATGAGTTTCATCATGATGATCTCCCTGTCGATTCCAAGACGCTGTTTCTCGGATTTCGCCAGGTGGGTAGCCAACGATGCGCGTGAGTTCATGAGGGGTTGGAGCGGGAGGATTTTAACAGCGGCGAGTTGACCTGTTCGGCGATGTTTTGCGATGCGGACGCGTCCGCTGGCACC